>JAOXNR010000001.1:14931920-14970417 GCA_028571225.1 Parsonsia alboflavescens | reverse complement strand
ATATATATATATATATATATATATATATATATATATATATACATGAAAATACTATAAAGTGCACCGGTGTTAATAGTCAAGTTAATGATTAACTTTTTTTTATTTTAAAAAAATCATTTTTTATTAAATTTTTTTTTTTTAAAAAAATCAAATATTAATCGTTAACTTTGATGGTATAACATTTCCATTACCATATATATTTATATATATATATATATATATATATATACATATTTTAATATACAAGATTGCTATAAAACGCAACTATTGGAGCGCAACTGTCAAATCTTTTTTGGCAGTCATGCTCCAACAGTTGCGTTTCATAGCAATTCTGTTTATATATATATATATATTCATTTATTTATATATATATATTTTGAACAAATGAGTGTACAAGTAAAATGCTTTATCATTATTGATTTACAATCATCTAAATTATTACTCCTCTATCCGCAATTTTAATCAATTTACAAAATGAAAATTCATTTCAAGACATTTAGAATAAAAAAAAAAAATGAACAAAAAATAATTGAAAACAAGAACAAATAAATGGAGAGTCGAGAGCAAGGGAGGAGGAGAAAAATGGTGTCTAGCAAATCTGCAAATAAATGTAAAGGAATAATGTGGCAGCGGGTCTTCTAAGGACATAAAATATTATAAAAAAAAACAACTTGTCCTCTTTTCTTTTTTCTTTTTTAATTTCTTCACTCTGAAATCTGAATCACTCCTACACTACCATAGGATCCCATTCCATCATCCCCACAGTTTTCCGCACTTTGCTTTGAAGTAAGCAAAGAAAACCTTTTGTGACTCTTTCTCTTCTGGAATTCTGATATCATCGTCATCATCAACATCAACATCGTTCTTGGTAATCCCAACAGGCCCTTTTGCCGACTCCAGTACAATCTTCTTTTAGGGAGTGATTTCTTGTGGTTTTGCTTTCTGTTTTCTATATAATTCACCATTCTCTTGGTTTTGCCTGGAGAATTTTAGCTAGCAGGGTATGGCTAGTCAATCTGATTCTCCTCCGAGTTCGACAGACGATAAGCCCCAAAACCCAGGTCTGGTCCCTTTTTATTATTATTAAAGTTTCCGTTTTATGCTATTTATGAATATCTTTCTTGTCTGAGAATATTACAGATTGTGAATCTTGAATCCTAGACTTTTTGTTATCTGAGGGTGGAATAAGTGTATAGAGGATCCCAAATTTGGTTTTATAAGGCTGTCTCTTAGATTCAGAGTAGGTTAATAGAATACAAAACAACGGTTTTTAAGCAAAAGGGCGTAAGAATAAGAGAAAAAGGAATATGAACTGCTGTACACCTGTTAAAATTGTTATGATGCTTATTACAAGGTTATTCTATTGTTTGACATGTCCTGTTTTCTTCATTAAATTTCAAGCTCATGTTGAGGGGAAATACTGTTCTTTGAGTGGATTGTTCCATCTATAGATAGAATGGTTTATTTTGATTCCATGGGTTGTGCTGCCATGATTCCTTTGAGCGAGGAGAGGAGCATCCATGGCTAAATGTAGCCCACTGGGAGAAGAATTCCATTGATTATCCAATTTGATTTTTGAGCTATACCATTTAAGAAAAAGTTGCCGCTTTGTAACTTGTAAGATTGTTGTTCCTGCGACCCAATGGTTTGCTGACACTTCGCTGAATGTGAAAAGTTATTCATTTTACATGATTATAAAACTTTTATTCAATTGTTGAAGAGGTTAATTGAACTAAACAGGCCAGAACATTGAGCTTCTATATCTGCCCATACAAATGTTATTGGACATTGGTTTCTATAGGTTATCGTTGCTGTCTGTCAGATTCATGTTTTTTAGATGAATTCAGATGATCTACATTGTTTTCATCTAACTTCCACATTTGCAACGTCGCTGAAACATCGAAGTTTGTATATACTATCTGGTATTGTGTCAGCACTATAATTATCAAGCTTAAATCATGTGCATGATCTGGGTTTCCACAGTTTCTGAATGAAATGAACCTCATAATCTCGTTCTCGAGCTGCATACCATGGCAATCTATAAGAGCTCTTGATTTTTATAATTTCTGATTCTTTTTATAATTTTCCCCTGCTTCCATACTTGTTTATGTTTTCTTGTTTGGACAAGGTGTATGTTACAGTGATGACTATCTCTCTAGATTTTACTTTTTGTAGTTCACCGGAAATCGGGAATACAAGTATATTTCTTAATGTGAAAAATGGGACCATATCTATTGGATTTTTATAAGATTTGTCCCTTAAATGTTTCTCCTTATTTACGAAGTTTTCTATCGTATCAATAATTAATCTCCATTCTAAATTGCAGCTTCACAAATTACCGATCCAACTCCAGTCAATCGTAAGGATGCCAAGGCTGATCCTCCAACAGAGAAATCTCCACCTTCTGTCTTTGTGAACTCTGAACCAATTCGAGAGGACCAAGTGCAAAATGCTGTGAAGTTTCTTTCACATCCAAAAGTCAGGGGATCTCCAGTTATTTATAGACGATCATTCCTTGAGAGGAAGGGTCTTACAAAAGAGGAGATAGATGAAGCTTTTCGTCTTGTTCCTGTGAGTTTTTTTTCGAAATATGACATTTTTAATTTTTTACGCCACCAAAGTGAATTATATGTGCCTGTCCATTGATAAGCATGACGGCTACAAAACATTAGTTTCTTAATGCCATATAATTGACAGGATCCTACCCCAAGTGCCACACCTTCACAACCAGTTGCCACAAATCAAGGTAATCAATGTTGTTTTGGCCAGTTATTGTTTGTTCAATTTCAGTAGTTCTGATAGTTATTATTTCCATTTCCTACCTTGGAATTAGATGGACAGACACGATCATCATCAACTAATCAACCACAAGGACCAATTCAAACTCCACAGCCAGTACCAGCAGCACCCAATGGTAGCATTTCTAAAATGGGAACACTTTCTCAGTTCCACTGGTACCATGCTCTTATTGCAGTTGGCTTGCTGGCTGTTTCGGGAGCTGGAACTGCTGTGCTGTTTAAGGTATTTTTTTATGCTTGATAACTGATAAGGATCCTTTGCATTATCCTTCATATATTTCAAAATTGTAGTTGCCAATCCTTCTGCTGTCTTTTCTTAATTTATTAAACTTGATAACCCACTGAAAAGGCAGAGAATTTGGTGATTATTAAACTATCTTTGTTCAATGGATGTGATAATCTAGGTATATACTTACAGCCTGGTGACATGTTCTGTTTTCAGAAATCTATTATACCGAGGTTTAAGTCTTGGATTCGCAAGGTTGTATTTGAGGAGGAAGAGGGAGAACAAGCTCTCATAAGGAAAAGCAATTCTAAACCTAGTTTGGCAGAAGAGGCTGCTGCTGCTGCTAAGGCAGCTGCAGCTGCTGCTGCTGATGTGGCTCGGACAAGCCAAGAAGTTTTGCTCTCAAAAGTTGAAGGTCTGTCTATGTGTTTTTGGCATATTTCCATCAACTCTGGAATCTAATTTTTTGTTCAAGCCTAGTGTCATTTGTGAATGCGTTAATACTAACCAAGGGTTGCAATGCTTGTCTTATTCAGAGAAGAAATACTTCCAGGAGCTTACAGACCTGTTAGGTGTGCAGATACGTGAAATGAGGTCCATGAGCAGCACCTTACTTAAGTTGGAAGGTACTAGAGAAGTTCTTTGCTGTCTTAGATGCCTGAAGATGTCCTCCCCCTCTATTCTTCTGGGAACGTGAATTCTCCAACCAGAATTTTCTTATAGTATGTTAACTAGTTTTGTATTGTTTGCAAATGCTTTCACCGAAACAAGTTGTGCTAATGCCTCATTGCTCGTTGCTTGATGTCGTATACCCTATTTTGAACTATAAGATAATGCCATCATTTTCGTGCATGACACAATTGTTTTTATTTCCTGGGATTTAGACAGAAGCACAGCTTTAGCAGATAAATACACCATCATATATACCACAAAATGCCATGTTGCTCTTAATCTTGTTAAAAGAGCTTTTCATCTTTCTTTATTTGCTATGTCCACGTGTTGCTTATTATAGTTAAGTAGTGTATCGATACTGAATTTCTTGTTCCTGGGTCACACACTGATAAACAACTCACTTCAAGGTCTTAATGTCACTTTCTTGATTAAATAAGTAAAGATAATCCACTACGTGAAGTCAAAATGTTTTTGTGTCATTCCGTTTTCCTGAAATAGTTTCGGAACTGCGAATGTTTCATGAGGCAATTCTTTCAGATTCCTGTTTCTTTGATTCTTAAATGTCAAAACAGTTACAGTGGACACAAATAAAAAGCCATAAACATTGACCTTCCCTGACCAATCATGTGTCTGCAAATGTTGGTGATAGTGATTTTTGCATGACTTCTTTCATGTAGATGTTGAGTACTCACTGGTTTCTTGGTTGGTTGACATGTCTTCCTATTGTAGTGTCTTAGGAACTTCAACATACCTTATTGTGTTGCCTGGCATAACTGTCAGAGAGATTTTTATCTTGTATGATTGCCACCGGGCAGAATTGCTTACTTGTCACCTGTCCTTCACTCATAGATGTTTATGCAGATTAGGAGAGAACAATCTCAAAATTCTAGTAATCAATGTAGAAGATTTCGTGTTGTTACACATTTATAGCCTGCTAATTCAACTTGAGTGAAAAGTCAAATTTCATTGGCTCTAATACACCTGTTCCTATCCTATTTTAAACCATGCTCTTATAATGTTCTTCTCCATGCAAAGGTCATGTCAACCTGAATGAAATATTTCTGATGATTTGCAAAATGGTACTTTTTGCATTTTTAGTGTTGCAAGTTCTATAGGTTTCTGAGTTTGAAAGGGGAAAATGATTTTTGTTGTGAGCAGACATCATCATCAACTATTTCATAAATGTTGCAAAACTTCAATTTTGTGAGAAGTTCAAGGTTGATAAATCCAAGTGTTGGTGTACTTTTTTCATAAATCTGAGGTATTTGTGTCATATTCTGTGTTGCTTGAAGGACAAACTAGCATCAGCGGGAGAATGACAACAGTGGAACAAGATGATCAGAGGGTTACAAATTCAAGGGTAAAACTGGATATATGCTTGAGTTTCTTAAATTATTTGCATAGCTACATTCTCTGATATCTTTTCTCTTGATCTCGTTTTTCGTTCAATGTTTCTCTTCATTTTCTTATTTATTTGAATCTTTTGCAGCAATCTTATGCCAATGGGAATGGGAAAGTGGATGTTGACATTCTTTCAGGTTCTCATCAACTAGCATCAGTCTTGATTCTTCCTTATTGAAGATTTTTTAAAATTTTTATCTCCTGAATACTGATGAACTTTACATGCAGCAGGGGTATCCGGGATATCTTCTTCACCGGCCACCTCTATCCAGCCATCTGCTGCTCCTCATCCAAAATCATATATGGAGGTGAAATTTGCATCTGTTTCTTCTCAACATCTTTATTAGACGAAAAATAATATTATTGTGTGATCATTGCCCTCTCTCTTCTTCATGCCCCTTATATGAAAGTATATTTGTTGAGGAAATTCACTGGATTTCTGGTTATGTGCATCTGTGTCACACATTTCTCAGTTTTTAGACCTTGGAATATAAATTCGGCAAAAAGTAAACCAGCTTTCTCTTTTCATTATTCTCATCTCAAATGCTCTGACAGCAGATTTCTCTCCCCATCAATACGTGAACCGAACAACCTAGACAGCAAATATTGCTTATGTCTGTTCCATAAGGGCAATGAACTTCAACCATATGCTCACTCCTTTCCCTTGTTACATGGTTCCAGATGAGGTGGGGCCTTAAAGTGCAGTAATCAAAATTGGATTGTCCCATTTCTATATCCCTGGTAACTGGCAAATGAAAAACTGAGATGAGCTGACAAGAAGAAGGAATATTTACTTCTCCAATGAGAATAGGAAAGCACAACAAATTTCACCATGACAGTTGTATAAAAGGGCAAAGTTGTAACTGGTTTTTAGACAATCTGTCTATAATTGTCCTATATTCCAAAGGTCCAGATTACCATTTTGTAAACTATTTAGTTTTCCTGGGTACTCCTTAGTTTGGAAGGGTGGATGTATTTTTGTCCCACCAACCAAGTAAAACTGGTGGTTAATAATTAATCATGAGTTAATAATTGGAATTACGTTACAGATCATGGCTATGGTTCAAAGAGGAGAGAAACCCTCCAACATCAGAGTATCTCTCTAATCTTGTGATAATGTTATATTTTCTCCCTCAATTTTTCTTCATTTGAATTTTTTCTTATTTATGCTATCTGTTGTCTCAGGAGATCAATGATCAACCACCAAATCCCAATCAGCCTGTACCAAATCCTCGCTTGGTCCCAAAGCCAAAGGTGGGCTTCTAAGAATTTTCTTACACATATTGTTCACTGTCTGGGCAGTGTTATTTTTTTCGTTGCTATCATTCTATAGTCAGTGATCATTCTATGTGTATACCTGCTTTTGCTTATATAGCCACTTGTACATAAGAATTTTAGTTCTGTTGTTTCCTTTCTCTTCGTACTACATGCCAAATATCAAGCATTTTGGCTGGCAGGCTGTTAGAAGCACGATAGCAGATAGCTCAGCTATAGCCATTACAGTTTCATTGTTTTTACATTTGTTATGAAGTAATGTGGAATGGTGTTACCAAGACCAGACCATGAATAGCCCAATAAACTGAGCATTTGATATCAATTTCCTTTACCATAGGATTATGGATTTGGCCTCTAATTCCTAGTTTCCTAACTTACTTGAATAGCCTTGGGAGGTTGCTCAATCTCAGAATACCTCTAGCAATGGCCTTCATTATCCAGAAAGTGATGATGGTTCTGATTCAAGGTACCTAACTGATCAGTTCAACAGCGAAGGCTCTACTCCTTGGTGGCAACAGAAAAATGCTAGAATCACAGAAATAGAAAGTGAAGATGATCAAAGAATTGGTTCCAATGTGTCCATTGAGAGGCCAGTTCAGCGATCCTGGGTTCCCCCACAACCACCTCCTGTTGCAATGGCAGAAGCTGCTACAGCCATCCGACAACCCAAAAAGCCAATAACTCAGAGAGAACTGTTGAATGACGATCAGTTACTAGCTCATTCTTCAGAGATTACTGATGAACTGCAGAGGGTCACTAAATTATCCGAGTCTGGTGGCGTAGAGGCTAATGGTGTCCATGGTGAAAGTCCATCATACAACACAACTGAAATACAAAACGAGTAGGGCAACGTGCAAATGGAGAGTTGAGTATCTACAGTAGAAGGCTATTATTCTTCTCGATCCTGTAAACTCTTGCCTTCACCAAAGTTGACTTAGTATTAAAGCAGTATATGTAGACTGTATGTAAACACAGGATGGCAGCAGAGGACTGAGGAAGAGACAGAGATCACTGCCTCTTGCTTTCCTCCTCTCATATCTTGAAGATCTTCTCTCATGCTACAATAATAATACAGGAGGCTTGTTGGAATTGATGTCCAGATTCAACTACCAAGTATTCCTTTTTTCGTTTTTTTGTTGTGTAATTTCCTTTTGTATCTTCTTGGTTAATGGATTCGAGATCAAACATATTCTGATACATGACATAAATTTTCCACCGAACGATCAAGATCACATTTAAGAAATTCTACTGAGAAGAACCCGCAAAGGAATCAGACAACACTGGAAAACTGAAAAACGACCGTTTTCTTGAATGGCATGTCAGAGGACTCGAAAGCCCACCCACGTTTTTGGCATCAACATGTGATGAACATGAACCATGAATTCATGTATGCATGTATGTATGTCTCTAAGAAGACTGAAATTGGTAAACCAGCCAAACTCGTTATTCACAAGGTCTTCATTTGCATGAATCACATCTCCATAATTAAAGAATCAAAGCAAACCTGCTCTAGTTTTTCATGGTGAGTTGATTACTGGTTTGTTTGTTACAGCTTTTCTGAAAAAAAAAAAAGCACTTCTATCAAAAATAAAGTTGTTTGTTTAGGCTTTTTAGAGAAAACAGGACCTTCAAAAAAATAATTTTTTAAGTTGAAAAAAAAGTAACTTATAAAAAAAAATACTTTAGCGTTCTAATTTTTATAAGTATTTTTCTTTCTTTCTTTCTTTTTTTCTATTGATTTCCTCTTTCTCCTTTTAAAATTTTTCATTCTTTATCCCCAGCCAAACCTTAAGGGCACAATTCTGTCTTTTTTTTTTTTTTTTTTCTCATTTCTTCCTTTTAGATGTTCATTTTCTCCCTTCTTTTTTTTTTTTCAGTCATTAACCCAAAGGTAGGTTTTAGAGGGAGAAAATCCTAGAGATAGAAATTTTTAGATAGAGAAAATAATAGAGGGAGAAAATTCTAGGGGGAGAAAGTTACAGAGAGAGAAACTTCTAGAGAGAGGGTCCTAAAGAGAGAGTTTTAAAGAGAGAAAATCCTAGAGATGTCAATTTTTAGAGAGAGAATTTATTTTTTTATTATTATTTTTCGATCTATTTCTTATTTTAAATTAAGTATATTAAATATTGATATTAGATATATTATAGCCTTTATATCTTAAAAATTATTATAAAGTTGTAAAAAAATCATATAAAAAAGATTCTATGAAAAGAATTTCATAAGTGCTTTTTTATCCAAATAACCTTTAAAAAAAAAACACTTTTAGGAAAAAGTATTCAAACACAAAATTGATTAATTATTTTAAAAAATATTTCTATAAAAAGCATTTTAAAAAAACCATTAAATCTATCCAATCGGACCCTACGTCTATTGGTTGATGTGATATTTATTAGATTAATTGTGTTAAATGTGAAAGCCGTTAGATCTTAGATGTTAGAGGTAAATCTATCAATTTGGATTTGAGTCTACGTGGATTCATGGCCACCTGTATAGATGGGTTGAACCGGATTAATTCATTTATAATTGGATTTCAATGGATTAAGACCACAAAGAAGAGAGTTGGTCCGATGGATCAAAAGGGCTTTTTTTTAGAAAAAAAAAGAATCCATCAAATTCCAATGTTCAATGTTCAGCTGATATTTCACTCAGTCTCTCGAGTCACTTTCGAGTTTTTAAAATTTCAGTTGTCGTCCAAATGCACCCAGTGTTCCTCATTAGCTAAGGTCTTTGTTGACTACTGGAGTATCCAACTTTGACTAAAGCAGAGCATGAATCTTTGTGGACGGATGGATGTAAAGAAATTAACTCCAGAGGCATCCATGCATGCTGCACAAAATGAGATATGAATGTAATTTGTATAATTTGTAGACAAAAGAATTTTTCATGATACAATTTATATGATATGAATATAATTTGTATAATATGAATGAAATTTTTATTATTGATGGTTTTTAAATTTTTTTTAAATAATTATATAGTATATATTTTATATTTATAATTTAAAGATATTAATTGATAAATTAAAATATTTTAAAAAATATATGGGAGCCCATGGATTTTAATTTGTGAGACCTTTAAAATTTAGATGATTGAAGCTTATGTGGATTGGAACTCATTTAGAGTGGATCTATATGGGATGGGGTTGGGGTGGACCAACCCAATTGATAGGTCCAGTTAGAGATATCTAATTCAATCCTAATTTTTTAAAGAAAAGAAAGAGTGCAGTGACACATTTCCATATCGATAAGCTTCTTTAATATTTTTGATTTTTTTTGTCGAGTTTTGTTATCTTAGTGGTAAACAACAACATTTGAGATTAGGAGACTTCGAATTCAAGATATATTAAGTATAGGTGGGATGCCACTCTTGATCCACGACGGGAAGGGATGGATGTAAAAAAAAAGGGGGGTTCTTTCCAGTTTTCTGTGATGAGATACAATTTTAAAAATATTTTAAATTTGCCCTCATATCATATGTCGTACATTATAAAATAAAGTATGATAAATTGGAAAATAATTGAAGTGTTGTGCATGACTGTTTATATTATAAGTGGGCAGTAAAAGTGGTTACTTTCGGCGGACCACTTTCCTAATCCATGCCACAAGAGCCATTTCAACAAATTAAATAACAGACCCTATACAATTATGTTATGCAATGGTAACACACTACAAAATAAAATAAAATAATTGCAATGTAGCAAATCTCTTATTTATATAAAATAAAACCTTTAGAACCCTTTTGTTTGTTATTTATTTATTTTAAGTATACTATTATGGGCGTGATACCCTTTCTATTATGGTGAAACTTTGTCTTATGTGTATTTTGTTTGAATGGTTTATGCAATTAAAAGAGGAGTACCAAACAGAAAATAATTGCACATGCCCGCATAACTCCAATGCCAAATAGGAGAAAAAAGAGAAAAAGAAAAAGAAAAAGAAATATAAAAACATGAATGAAATTTGGGGAATTGACTTGGAAAAAAAAATCATTTTCAAGCTACTATATTAAATTTTTACAATTTATTGGATTTTGCATGAAATTTGGGTAACTAACGGAGTTAAATACGACAGTCTTTTTGGGCTACCTTCAAGTGTCAATATGGGGTGGTGATGGGACGGTTGTCCATTTCTAATACTGACGACGTTTGGCCAATCTTTTCGAGTTTGGAAATCGAATAGCAAATCAAAGCACATGTGATATACCCAATTACTTCCTAATCCGGTTCATAATTCGTTTGTAATTAATTTATTAATATTATAAAAAAAATTCACAAAAATGTAATCCGATTGATAAGTTTTTTGTAATCAATTTGTTAATATTAAAGAAAAATTTTTTTCCTCCACATATTGATTAGAAAAAAAAAGTTAAGAATGGAAAAGAGAATAATGTTTTGTGAGTGGAGAGATAATAGGAGCAATATTAAAAAAAGAGATAAAGATTGTAGAGAATACTCATAATGAAAAAATAATATTAGACTACTTATAATTATGAAGAAAAAGATTAGTCAATAAAAGTAGGAAGCCACACATCACCAGCATATAGTAACATAATTTTATGTAAAATTTACTCTATTAAATAATGTATATTATTGTTGTTATTATTGAATATCTAAAATTAAATATTTACTTTTTAAAAATACTATATTCACTCTGTCTATAATCGAATGTTCACATTTCTATCTTAAATTATTCGAAAATGAATATTATTTTTTCGTTTTATTTTTCTCAGTCGTAATCTTCTTTTTCATTATCACTAACGCTATTTAATGCCACTTTAGTTCATCTAAACTTTTTTACGATAGTTTAGGATGAAGATTTGAGAAGAAAAGAAGAAATTTGGAAGGAAGGTAAACAATGAGTTCTCTTAGGAAGTTTTTTTTAGCAAATAAAAGGAGAGAAAGGAAGGGGAGAATCATCAGCAGGAGGAGTGATTGGCACCTTTGGAGAGAAATGGACAGATTACCAGAGAGGGAGTTTAATCTTAACTAAATTTCCTATAATAATCATCCCACTCAAATCTTTTTAATTTTTATTTAATGTCTATAAGGTTATTATTGTGAAATCATTTTAAAATAATTCATCATTTTGTTTTTCTCCAAACTCCCGAATAAAAAATAAACTTACTTCTTCCGTGTAGAATTAAATATTTCTATTTCTATTTTGAGTTTTCCGAAATTAAATATCACATTTCCTTAATTAGTTAAAATTTTGATAAAAAAATTGATATTGTTAAGTTTAAAATGAACTAAGTTAACTGATTTTTTTAAAATTTGTACAAGTCAATTTGGGACATTCTATTCTGGATGGATGGTATCATTTTTGTTTTTTTCTTTCCTAGAACTCCCAAACAACTTTAAACACAATTTTTCTTTTTTTCTCTTATTTTCTTACTTAAACTTTCTTTTCTTTTTTCTCCCTTCAACTCCCAAACCAGGGCAATCTTAATAATTAATCAAAATTTTATAAATAAAACTCTGTAATATTTTTTTAAAATTTTTTATCTAGTTGTGTGTGGATCAATTGTCACGCACCTCAACTATTCGTCATGATCTGCAACTCATAAAAATTAGAATAAAAACTCTATAATTTATTTATATTTATTATTAAAATAAAAAATAGAGACAACTAATCAAAAAATAACCCATCAATGAGATTCAAGTAAATGAGCTTTTAAATTTCAATCAACAACTCTTCAATTTTCTTATTAACCCAGAATTTATTTTTTCTATAAAACTCCTTAGATTCTTTTTTCCTCATTCAAAACTCTTTATATCAAATACTTGTCATATCCGCCATTAAAAACTTGAGGAATTTTCTAATTAAAAAAATTTATTTACATTAAATTAAGTTATGACTCTTTATTAACTAAAAAAAAAGTTATCTAATGCGTTCTGTGAAACATTTTCTATAAAACAGAAAAAATCACTTTCTTCCTAATCTTTATTAATTTAAATTATGAAAAATAATATGACCCAATTGAAAAGACACTTTTAAGATTGTTCATATATTTAAAATATAAATACAAAAATAAATAAATTTCATAAGTAGATATATATTGCAATATACATATCGGTTCAGATAATTACAATTGCTAAAAGGTATGCCTAACTTCAGTTCACATCACTCGAGGATGTATTAAAAAATTGACAACAATCAGTGAAATTTTTGATTTAGTCATGAATGAGCATAAGGTAACCCATGAAATCCACAAGATGGGTTTGATTCCTCAATTGTCTTCATCCTTAAATAATTATTAATTAAGAACATTTTGTCGATTTTCAATTCCGGAAATGGAATATAATAAAGACCTCAAAAATTTTCAGGAAACAAAAGATGCTAAAACTGAAAGCCCACTAGAAACAGATACATCACTTTGTGACTAAAAGTGCCTGTATGACTCCCTTTGACATACACGGGCCATAGATATAATCTAGGAACAGTTGGGGTCGATAGCAAGAATTTACTTCTGTGAAAGCTTAAACCCAAAGGTTTTGTTTTCTTTTGTTGTCAGTCTTGCAAAAAGGGGGAATCTTTTCAGGGCTTCAATTGAAGTTGTGTTTCTGTGTGTTTTTTTTGGGTGGTGGAAGTGAAATGGCCTTGAATTTGCTTTCCCCAACTGAAATGAAGACTATTTCGTTCTTGGATTCCTCCAAGTCGAGTTATAATCTTAATCTTCCTAAGTTCCAAGGTTTGTTGTCTTTCTTGTTAACTGCCTATGCACAGCATATGAAAGATTATCTTTTTGGTTTGGTTTTGCATATGCATCTACAAGTTATATGAGAGTAATTTCGTTCACCATTCAATCCTATGGGTTATGTGTTTGGCCAAGATTAATTGAATGTTAAAGAATTCGTTTGTTTCTAAGATGGGTAGTTATCATTTCCCATTCTTTAAAAGATTGTATTCCACCTCTTAACAGTTCAACCTTTAGGGGGGCCATCATTTGTCTATGCCATGAATTTTGGTCCGGGAGCTTCACAGGTCGAGTTGAAATGTAGTTGAGAAGGATTTAAAGTTTTTAAAATACATAAGTTGAGAAGCTTTAAATAAGTTTTTATATGGCCAAAATCACAGATTTGTTTTATCTCTGAAACATTCTATAAAAATTCTTTATTTCCGTTTCTCCAACTGAGTCTATGTTAGGGGTAAGCAGGTATCTGAGTTGTTGTTTTGTTTGTACCCATATATTGGTTTTGGTAATTTTTAGGGTTGAAGATAGGCTTTCTCACATTTCCCAGTTTGATCATATTCTTTAGGAGGATTTGCATTTAAGAAGAAAGATTATGGTGCTGGAAAGAAAATTCAATGTTCAGTACAGCTGCCTCCACCAGCGTGGCCTGGGCGTGCAGTTACACACCCAGATTATAAGGGTTGGGAAGGTCAGAAGCCTATTTCAATCGTTGGATCTACAGGTTCCATTGGAACTCAGGTAAATAACAGGCTGTGTTAGCTGATATAAGTTTTAAGAATTTTTCTTGGTTTTTATTTTAGGGGCCAAATATTACTTTAGTTGCTTATAATCATAATTTTATGGACCTGTAGACATTGGACATAGTTGCTGAAAATCCAGACAAATTTAGGGTTGTTGCACTTGCAGCAGGTTCAAATGTGACTCTTCTTGCTGATCAGGTATGTAATCATTTAATTTTTTATGCAGAGAGAACTCTTTTCTTTCTCTTCAACTCCTGAAAGGAGTGCCTTTATTTCTAATTTATGACGATTCAATTGAAGTAACTTGTGACCAATAATTTATGGTGGCTATGCTTGAAATGATGTTGTTTCTGGCAAACAAGTCTCGAAACTGATTCTTTGTTCTAAATTAAGGTTTTTCTGAGCTCTCATTTTTGTAAGTTAGTGGCTGCTGCTGCTGCAAGGCTAACAGCAGTGGAGCAGACAATCTCAGTAATTATTTTGTATTAACAACCCAAAAATTAAACCGTACAGTATTTGTAGTTGAAATCCGGAAGAACACTGATATGTGACTTTCTAACCATTTTTACTTCAGAATAATGACAAAAAAATGCCAATGACAGCTATAGAATAATTTTTCCTTTTTGAGTTCCTTCTTAAGATTATCATCTTGCATTTAATTCAGAACCACTGTTCACATCCGAATGAGAAACATTATCATGCATTTGGAGCTTACTTACACGTGTCTCACTCTGCAGATCAAAACATTTAAACCTCAGTTAGTTTCTGTCAGAAATGAATCATTAGTTGATGAACTCTTAGAGGCTTTATCGGATATGGAAGACAAACCTGAAATTATTTCTGGAGAACAAGGTGTTGTTGAGGTTAGCTAATACCCAACTGCTAGAATTTTTTTCCCCTTTTCGGCCCCAGGGGTGGGGGAGAGGATGTTGGACTTGATATAACCAACTAACAATTTTCAATTGAACCTTCAGGTTGCCCGTCATCCAGATGCTGTCACTGTTGTTACAGGAATAGTTGGCTGTGCTGGTCTGAAGGTAAAATCCCCAGGGGAGGTTCTTTATATACTGCTTACCAGAGTGTCAGCTAGAATTACAAGTGCATGTTTGTTCATATAGTCTTTATGGAAACAATTAAAGTGTGATAAAAGCATGCAAGAAAGGGACATGTTGATATATGAAAGAAATTGCCACACCATTTATGCAATTGTATTTGTGTAGACATTTTGTGTATACCCAAGATTTGCAATTTACTTACATTTTGCTTATACACTAGATTTGCAATTTACTTGCATTTTGAGATGCCGGGGTGATTTCAGATTTCATCCATTTTCTGCCAAATGCAGATTGCTGCACACAAAAATGACTCTGTAAATTGTCAATAATTTACATTGATCAAGTTGTAGTAGCAGTTTTCCACTCAACATAATGTTCCAATAGACTGGATTACCCAGAAAAACTTTTGATAAAGACTGCTGAAAGATGATGCATGCAATTGAAAATAATGCATTACTGCAAATAATAACCTTTCTTTAAATACAGATCTTGTACTTTAAAAAAATTTAACTCCTATACAACTGGATTACAAGAGACTAAAATAGTTAGAGAAAAAGGTTGCTGAAAATGTCAAGTCCAAACTTCTACATCTCACATCCACGCGAGACCAGATATGATCCTTGTTGCAATTTTGTGTTTGAAGTGGGTTATCTTACCTTATGTGCCTAAAAAGTAATCCTGAAGTGGCATCTTCCTTTGTTCTGCATGTCTCTCTGCACTCTATTTCCTTCTCTTTCAAAACTTTCCATTATTATTTTGCATTTTCAGCCTACAGTAGCTGCCATCGAAGCTGGAAAAGACATTGCCTTGGCCAATAAAGAAACACTAATTGCTGGTGGTCCTTTTGTACTTCCTCTTGCAAAAAAGCATAATGTGAAGATTCTTCCTGCTGATTCAGAACATTCTGCTATATTCCAGGTGTGGGTTATGCCCTACAAGTGCACCAACAGCAACTGCATTTAGTTGCTTTGTTTCATATTTTGAAGCCATAAATAGTAAATCTAAAAATTGCAAGTTCGTTTTGCCTGATTTGGTTCTTTCAATGTTTTCTTTGTGGTTTTGGTCTATCTTCTCATCCAAAGGCCTAAAAATATGATTTTCTGTCCTGTTTCAGTGTATCCAAGGTTTACCAGAGGGTGCTCTAAGGCGCATAATTTTAACAGCTTCTGGAGGTGCTTTCAGGCATGACTCTAGTACTTTACCTATTCTTCATGTTGTCCATTAAAAAGTATGTAAAATCATTTGATGATCAAATCTTAAAAATGCGCAACAATGATTTTCATTGGCTAATTATATGCTATTATGTTAAATATTTCTTTTTTTGCAATTGGCTGTGTCTTTGGAATCTCTTCGTCCTTTCTCCAACTGTTGTTATGTTATAATGTTAACAACAGGGATTGGCCGGTTGAGAAATTGAAAGAAGTTAAAGTAGCAGATGCTTTGAAGCACCCCAACTGGAACATGGGAAAGAAGATTACGGTGGATTCTGCTACCCTATTCAATAAGGTAACTTCATTTTCTGCTTTTCAGCACTCTAAATGTCCAGATACAGACATGCATCAGCCCGTGCACACATATTTTTTACTCTCTTGCCTTTTTATGTTCCTTCAATTCTCTTAAGAGTCAGGCACTGTTCTCACTGTTGGCTTATCATGCTTTGACACAGGGTCTAGAAGTTATTGAAGCCCACTATCTTTTTGGTGCTGAATATGACAAGATTGAGATAGTAATTCATCCCCAATCCATCATTCATTCCATGGTTGAAACGCAGGTATAACTTTTAAATATGTCATAATTATTTTTATGACGTTGAATTCATCTGTCACCATATTTGTTGCTTTGGTCTTCATTATTTAGAATTTGAGAACCTGAAACTGAAAGGTTTTCATCTATTTGCTGCTTTTACAGGATTCATCTGTGTTGGCACAATTGGGGTGGCCTGACATGCGTTTGCCTATTCTTTACACTTTGTCCTGGCCAGACAGAATTTACTGTTCTGAAATTACCTGGCCTCGCCTTGATCTTTGCAAGTAATCATTTCTTAACATTAAAAGTCAATGAAATTGAAACCATTTCTTTGGATTTTATAATCTTAAACTGAAATTGATGAATGTCATGATTTAGGATTGGGTCTCTGACATTTAAAGCCCCAGATAATGTCAAGTATCCATCCATGGGCCTGGCTTATGCTGCTGGTCGAGCAGGAGGGACAATGACAGGTGTTCTAAGTGCAGCAAATGAGAAGGCTGTTGAGTTGTTTATCGATGAAAAGTATGTTGTTCTCTCCCTTTTTGCACCATATCTGGATGGCCATACCCTTGACAAGCTGGAATTTGTAGTCATAGTTGCACAACCTACATGGCTAAATCATATTTGTTTACTCTTATGACATGCCAGTTGCCACTTTTGAGTATTATAAGAGATTCCCCCAAGACTCAAAATATTGTGTAAACTCTGATCAGCTTTTCATGAACCTGATAATATGTTCTTTTGCTGATAACTAATAACTAAAAGCTAAACAAGACCGGTATGTTTCTCATTTGATCGCATTAGTTGAGACGTATTTTTAATGAATTGTTGCTTGTTTCAGGATAAGCTATTTGGACATTTTCAAGGTTGTCGAGCTGACATGCGAGAAGCATCAAGAAGAGCTGGTAACCTCACCATCCCTTGAGGAAATTGTACATTACGACTTGTGGGCAAGGGAATATGCCTCCAGTTTGCAAAGCACCACCGGTTTGAGCCCTGCTCTTGTATGATGATGATGATGAAATAGGGTGGGATATCGCTATGCTCCTTGGTTTTGGTTTTTATGTTTTTGCATAAAATTTGAGCAAGACTGGATTATTTGTTGAGCAGCAATGCGGTTGCATCATATTCAAGAAAATTTAAGCATATGAGCTTCTGCTTTGGTCCATCATAAGTTTTATTCTTGTCATTTGTCTTGAGAAATGACAAATCAAACATTAGGTTACTTCTGATTCTTATCTGGCGAGGAGGAAGAGAACATAAGACACGACTCTGTATTGGAGATGCTTTTGATAATGCCCCATGTTTCTCTTTCCATTTGGCTCCTCTCGGTAATACTGTGTATCTTAATACTGTCTCTGGTGCTTTGCTTACCAACTTTAACACATCAATTCTAACTTTGCTTTCAAAAATTAATTTGTGTAAACTAAATTTTAAGGCTTTAAGAATCAAATTGATCATTAAACTTGTATTGTTTTTTAAAGTTAATCATTGAACTTCTAATTGAGCCAATTATTTTTAGAACAATCTAGCCACTGATGATGTGTGTAAGAAAATGGGTCTCAATTTCTATCATCTTTTAAATCCTGTCACATTGCTATCATGTTTTGGTGCTATTTTCAAAATATGTTAGGCCTTCTTGAAAGAATTTATTCCAGTCTGCGGTCTAGAATCTTGTATCGGCATGATATGGACGCTAAATATAGGCCTGGCAGTTTATGTCAATTAAAATAAAATGGGCTGTTTATGTCAATTAATAATAATAGTATTATATTTTTATAAGGAATAAAAAGAATTCGGAAAATTTTATAAAGTAATCTATAATAATAATAATAATAAATTCTATTCCATTGTTTTATAATTTATTATTTTTTTAACAATTTTTAAAATTATTACTAACAAAAAAAAAGTTCGGTGATCAAATTGATAAATATTAATTCAAATAGTCAAATTGATCATTTTCATAAAGTGACTGAAGTTCAATAGTTAAATGGAAAAGATAATAAAAATTTAGTGATCAAATTGATACCTAAACCTAAATTTTAATATGAAAATCAGATTAAAAACGATTTCCTGAATAAAACGAAATACAATCCTTTCCAATAAAACCATTATTATGTCAAATTATTCGTTTTGCATTTGGCCATCTTCAGGTTGATGAATTGAAAGAAGTCATCGTATAAATCTGAATTCTGAAACCCTACCCTTATCAATTACATTAACCGGTGTTCAAGATCACTTCACCTGCATGATTCATTCCAGCTTGCTGCTACAAATGTTATATAAAAGGTATATATAGATCAGAACGAAATATAAGACTCCTTAGTCAACCATCATATGACACTTAAAAAGAGCCAGGCAAAATTCGTCCCATATTTAATCAATAACAAAAATGTAAACAATTTGTTCTGAAACGATGTTGGAAAAGTATTCATAACTTTCAGAAATGTAAAGCTATTTGATTAGAACACTAATCAAAACTTCCATGACATGAAAAATAAACATCAAAACAAACTACACTCTCATCTACTAGACCAAATCTTTAGTTCATTCTTCTGATAAGTTCATTGATATAACCTTCACGGTTTCCGGCATCTCCTCCTTCAACATAGTGATTTCTCTTCTTCTTCAAACCACCAAGAGGTGCCTTCAGTTTAAATGGCCACAGAAAATTGTTAGCCTCCTTAAAATGAGGTCCAACTGTCAGGATCTCATGGACAAGATCTTCAATACAAATTATGCCGTGTTTGCCGAGAACCTGTAACACAAGGAACCATGAGCAAAGAGTCAACAAAAACTTATAAGGAACAAGGATATATTACATTGTATGTAGGGTGTCAAAATTACCTGCTCAATGATTGAATTTTCAGTCAGTGCAATTCTCTGCTTGTTAAGTTTGCCATAACCCCTCTTGTATATCAATTCTTTGACACTCTTCAAATTGGGGTACCTGCAGGCATAAAGCATTTTGAATAGAACATTTAAACCATATAAAATTGTTTAGACTGAAGCAACTTCAAAGAAAAACATTAAAATCATTAACTCTTTATTTAAAAAAAATTTTTTTAAAAAACACGTTACTGTGATCCGTGATTGATACTAACCCATAAGCCACATATGGCTCAACTCGGTGAAGCATGTTTAGAGTAGCCTTGTTGACCTTGAGGAATACACCATTAAAGATCTGCAAGATTTGAGAACACATAAGAAATATATAATCTTTGAAAAAATCAAAAAGGACAAGTGAGAGGCTCATGTGCCCGATATGAACTATATTTAGGGGAAGAATTCACTTTGTTATCTACTGATAGGAATAGGGCGCAAGGAAAGAAAAAGAGAAATCTTCTTATCATGACTCGGAACTCACTTAGGAGATAACCCAAATGCCTAACTTACGAAATTTACAAAATTCAGATATTTGCAGCAGAACTCGCTAACTTACAAAATTCAAAATGGAATTTTACATTGTTTGCAACTTAAAAAAATTGATTAGAATGCAAAACCAATCATCTATACAGAGCATCACATTGGTACCACATTACCGAAGTCTGGGAAGAAGCACAAATTGAACACAACTAGACCGCAATGATCCTCGGTCTTAAATCAGGTGTAGCATAAAGCTGTTAACAAGATTAACTTCAATGAAATTGTGATCCTTTCTATCATACCTCTGATATCAGGTATGAATAATTTTAGACAAGTATAAGAGAAGATGATGTTCAGCAATGATTGACAACAACATTGTTAGGCAGCCTCAATTCACATTATATCAATTAGTGGAATCTCCTATCATGATTGATCATAATTTATTATATTTGACAACTGAAAGTTCATTTAAAACACAAGCACATTTAGTAGTAAAGACGAAAAATAAACTAAACAAGCTTAAATTAATTAGTGTTAACTATATATTAATACCAAAAACACGAAAAACAGAAAAAATCGCATTTCAAAAATTACCTGTCTCAAACGCAAAAGCTGCAAAATTTTCTTGGTGCGAGGATGCATAGCATTGATACTGAAACACAAAAAAAAAAAAAAAAAAAAAAAAAAAAAAAAAAAAAAAAAAAAGGCATACAAATCAGAAGACTGAGAAAAAAAGGAACTTCAACATCAATCGACTAAGAAGACATATACTAATGCTTACCCTCGGATACGAATGATAAACAGTAGTTTTGCTTCAGGGTCCACATAAAAACCACCTTTCAATCTTGCCTCACGCTTCAATCGAATAAGCTCCTTCTCGTGCTCCTCATACTCCTTAGCATACAACTTTGCCCGGTTGAAGATCAGCTTACGATTTGCACGGTTCTTCTTCTTGGCGGCTTCAACTTCCTGCTTTTTGGCTAAAGCCCACTCCTCATTTCTCTTCTGCTTCTTCAGTACCGACTCTGGTACAATAGAACCAAACTTTTCAGCCATCTCTGCACAGTTACAAATCCAATGTCAATGAAAACAGGTTTAACAATTACAAGAAATCCAAGTTCAAGAAAAGGCCGTTACAATTCACAAGGGAAAACAACTGGAATCAAATGGCTCACCAAACCTCTCTCTCAAATTCTGCGTGACGATTGAGAGGATTCTTCGGCTGCAGTCGGTCGCCTTCCCTACAAAGTTGCAGGGTTTGAGGTTTATATTAGGGTTAAGAAAATAGTTTTGGGTCCGGAACTGGGTAGTTTCTCATTCTGGGGTAAGAATTAGTGTATTGAAACCATATATTTGGGCCCAGGTGGGAACCTGTTTGTTAAAATCAGTCTTAAAACTGCTAAAAATTGGATCCACACATTGAGGTTTAATATTGGGCCTTTGATTATTTATGTTGGGCTTTCAAGATTAGACAGGACATGACCTGAGTAGTGTTTTGCCGGAAAGATGCAAAAGCTTTGAGAGGGAATGGCTTACAACATTCTGTCTGCTGGGCTGATTTGGTGAGGACTGTAGTCTGTGAGTATATCCGTACTCCTTGGATACAAAAAAGAAAAAAATGCAAAAAAAGTGCTTTTCTCACATTGGACTGCTAAGCTAAAGTCCAAGCAGACAGACATTTATGATTTGAGCCCATTCTTAACTGGGCTTCACTGGACTGGATAAGAACACCCATCTAATTTCTTTTGGGCCTCAGTTCAATTTTCTCTTCTACTAATACTCAAAAATTGCTCGTTAATAATAATACTATCAAATAATTTTTGACGTTCATGATTTTCTTTTTTTCATTCGAGTAGATGACTTTAATAAAAATTATAAATTACAAAAAATATTAATTATAATGTTAAAATCTGCAAAAAAAATTTCTTTTAAATCTTATGTCAGTCTTGTAATAAAGCATAATGCTTACCCTTTTGGTAGTTAAATCTAAAATAAAAAAGGGAAGTTAAATTAATGGTTAAACAATTTTTATTGTTTTGCATATTAAGTAAAGAAATTAAATTTGTTCAAATTATTATCATTTTAATTATTTGACAGTATGTATTTATTTAATTTTAAAATAAAAGAAAAAAATTTTTTTTCAAACAAAAATCAAATTATTTATTAATTAAAATAAAATAAAAAAATTACATGAGGCACGTAGATCCCATTAGACCTGAGAAGGGTCTCTAAGTGGAGTGGAGTAGTGTCTAATGATATCAAACTAACGGAATATATAAATCACATTATTATTGATATAATCATCAAATTAGTCCATCTTTCAATATTACATGCTACAATAAAAAATTAAGTCCCTTTATTTAATTATTATTATTATTAAGAAGCATAAATGTGAAAACATAATCAATTCCTGGCTCCGATTTAATTACCTATTGATTGAATGTCATCTCAAGGCCAAAAGAGTTTGAGTTTTTGACATGGATCATCATATCAATATATCCCCAATGTAACAGAAGAGAGAATTAATGATGAAAAAAAATTTCTGAATTAAAGAATGAATTTTAATTAATGATTGGCTTCGTTAATTGCTTACAACATACATGAAAGAATCTTTTGCTAACAATTCTATTAATAGTTATATGTAATATATTGAATATGTAGATACTTGCAGAAAGTAAATGAATACCATGATTTAATAAGGTTCATCTTATTGGAATAAATTCAATATTAGGCTATGTTCTCAAGGTTAAGTCCACCTGAAAAAACCACTAAGATAAAAACATTACAATAGGTATAGTATAGAACAATAAAATCACTCTAGTCTATTACTACCCTACACAAAGTTTTACCTTACAAACTCACAGTAAGAATCCCTCTTGCATATATCGCAACATCTTTTAGAATCCCTTTAAAGATGACAAAACTTCTCACAAAACTGAACTCCCCCTGAGTTCTGGAACTGTTCCATAAGAACCATTGTAACACTCCTGTGACACGCCTGTGACAGTTTGCGATAGTGAGGTAGAGAAACTCCTCCCGAATTTTGAACTACCGTAAATATTCTCTTGAATATTTGTAAGGATTTTTGGCAAGGATTTCTCAGCACATGATTCACTCATCATCAATCTTCATCACTTAAAGATAGCAATATAGAAAGATATATGAAATATATTAATTGTTAAAAGATAATCACAATATATTCTTAGATATGGGAATAGATAATTAAGAAGATACTAATACAGAATAGGCAACCAAGAAATATTTATCTTCATAAATCTTAATTCAACTTCACCACCGATTTGATCATCCTGTCAAAACATAACAGTGATAAAAAATACAAGAGATATTCCTTTCTAAAAGATAATTACAATATATTAATAAGTAAGGAAATATCCAATTTAGATATATATGGAATTATCAATTTAGAATAATCAAACAAGGAATATCTAACTTCAGAGATCTTAGGAGATACATATTAAACAAATCAGCTCTTAATTTTAAGGATAACTTTAAAGAATCCTAAAGATCTTAATCTTAATAATCTCCTAATTCAACTTAACCATTGATTTGAACAATATATAAAGGTCATAACAAATTCATCAATATCCTAATGGATCTTTAAAAGCCGATTAGCTTTAAGTTTCAGAAATAAATCCCAACACAAATATCTAACAAAATAATAGTTAACATAAATATCTAACAAACTCCCCCTTTGGCATTATTTTGGCAAGCACACAAACACTAAGGTTTTTGAATCATAAGCATAAAAATTGTAAACTGAAAAACCAAAGTCAATGCAATACGAATAGAAATACCAGATATAACTAGAGTATCAGTAACAAAAAAACCACAAAAATTTTCTCCCCCTTTTGCCAACAAAAATGTCAAAGTATTAGTCAAGTAATGATCGACTTGAGTAGTGAGCAAGGATTGTTGAACCTGTAGGAGTGCAGCAGGTAAAGGTGCAAGTGCAGCTGCACAAGGCTAGTTCGAGACAAGCCAGTGGATGAGGCAGGCATAGAAGGAGTGGATGATCTCATATCATTTACTTGTTTCCCTTTGAACAACTTTGGAGAGACTTTGAACAATAGTATAATTAATGCTAGGAAACCAAGGGGTCACTGATGAATGTGACCTCCAGTTATCTCAGAAGCAGTATCATCAAAATTCAAAGAGGAAGATTCTCTAGACTTAGAAATAGTGCCAGCACTTGGAAAAACCAAATATTCTTGAATCAAACTTGGAGAAAAAGCAAACACGTGACCACTGACATAAACCTTCTCAAACAGAGGACTTTCACCATTTTGAATTTCATGTAGATATGTCCCATAGTGGAATCAAAGGTACCCACAAATAGTTTCTACAAAACCTTGTGAAGATTGACAAAGAAATACAACCAAATGGTGAAGAAAAACTGGAAGAGAAGAACACTGAAAAGCCCTTCTTTGACAATTACGAATATGGTAGATGAACTTCAGAATAAATGCAAGTAATATCTGTGACGTAAAGATAGATTTATTAGAGAATAAAGCTCTTAATGCAGACAGATAGACAGAACAATTTTGATATAAAAAGGAGACTAATAGACTTTGAGCATGAATCAAGGTATTTGAACTGCCATGGACATGATACTAACCAATAGAATTTTAATCAGAATATCATCTGGGAAAACTTTAGAAAGAAAAAAAAATTTTATTTTAAAAAAATAAATAAGATAGTCTCCTTCAAGAAGATAAGTTCAGTTTGATTATCCTGATAAGATCAAATTTCCTACTCATGTTAAAGATTTTTTAAAATTAAATTAAGAATATAGAGAGAGAAAACACCTTATCAATGTACCAGAATTTCAGTGAAGGTGTGTGTACATGATGGAAATCAGCAAGATCATTCAATCTGAGATACTTTTCACACACCCATTAATGTAGCTCCTTTCAAGATTGTTTATGCTTAGTTTATTGTATACAGAAGTGGTGGTAACTCTTTTCTCAGAAAATATGTAATTTAAGCAGAACTAGCATTCCCTTGTTCCTCCTTGGTATCTAATCTAAGATAGTTTTCACACTTCCACTGAGATAGTGAAAGTAACTCTTTTCTCAGAGAAATAAGTGATTCTTTGTCGAAATCATGTGACATACCTTTGTTCCTCCTCGGCATTTTTTTTTATTTTTTAATTTTTTATTAAGAGAATTGAAGAAATCAATCATTTCGGTGTAAGTGGAGTAAAAATTCAAGCTTTATGAAAGATATTTTGACAATCTGCCTATATGCAAAATTTAAGAATGAAAAATCTTTAATAATGATGAAGAAAAAAAAAATTGAAACAAGATAATGCTCCTGAACCATTATGCTATAATGTAACGGTCATACTAGTGCTATTTATACATCAATAAAACAGATTCCTAAAGCTTTCCTTAATGATTCAAATGTTTTAACATCTAAAGGTTTAGTAAAAATGTCAGCCAATTGTTTTTCTGTTGATACATGCTCAATGATAACAATCTTAGTTTCTACCAATTCTCTAATAAAGTGATGTCTTATGTTAATGTGTTTAGTGCGAGTGCACTAAACAGGATTCTTAGATATATCAATGGCACTCTTAAAATCACAAAACACATTAAACATATCTTGTACAATACCGTAATCTTTTAGCATTTGTTGCATCCACAATAGTTGTGTACAACAACTTCCAGCAACAATGTATTCAGCTTCAGTTGTTGATAGTGAGATTGAGTTCTGCTTCCTAATATACCAAGAAACCAGATTGTTTCCAAGGTAGAAACATCCTCCAGAAGTGCTCTTATGATCATTCAAGTTTCCTGTCTAGTCTGCATCGCTGAAACTTGCCAAAAATGCTGTAGTGTCAGTTGTATACCAGATGCCATAATTTAATGTGATATTAACATATCGAATGATTCTCTTGACTGCCATCAGGTGTGATTCTTTGGGATTTGCTTAATATCTGACACAGATGCCAACACTGAGACATAGGTCTGGTCTACTTGCGGTAAGATATAACAAACTCCCAATCATGCTTCAATACAAACTTGAATCCACAGCTGTTCCTGCATTATCTTTAGACAGTTTCAGATTAGTACAGATTGGTGTTCTAACATTTTTAGCCTTTTCGAGACTAAATTTTTTAACCAACGTTATTGCATATTTGCTTTGTGATATGTATATTCCATCTGTAAATTGTTTAACTTGCAACCCCGGAAAATATGTCAATTCATCAATCATACTTATTTCAAATTCTTGTGTCATTTGTTTCACAAAGGCATCCGTGTGCTGGACAGAAGTAGAACCAAAAACAATATCATCAACATAAATTTGAGCAATTATAATATCCTTACAGAACCGTCTTACAAACAAGGTTTTATCAACTCCCCCTCATTCGTAACCCTGTTGCAACAGATATTTTGCTAACCTTTCATACCATGCTCGAGAAGTTTGTTTTAAACCATATAATGCCTTTTTCAATTGAAACACATGATCTGGAAATTTGGGATCAATAAAGCCCTTAGGTTTCAACATAGACCTCTTCACTTAGAAAACCATTTAAGAAGACACTTTTGACATCCATTTGATACAACTTAAACTGACGAAAGCAAGCAACGCATAATAGTAGCCTAATAGATTCAATTCTAGCCACAGGTGCAAATGTTTCACCAAAATCTATACCTTCTACTTGTGCATATCCTTGAGCTACTAATCTGGCTTTGTTTCTAATAATGTTTCCAGACTCATCTGTTTTATTCTTAAAAATCCATTTTGGAACCAATGATATTCATATTTTCAGGTCTTGGTACTAATGACCAAACATCCAACCTATTGAACTGTTCTAATTCCTCATGCATAGCATTAATTCAACAGTCATCTTTCAAGATCTCATTTACATTTTTGGGTTCTATAGTAGCTAACGAAGCTATAGTAACTAATAGAGCTAATCATCTCTCTATAGTTAACTTTAGCCTTACATCTTGTGCATATTCCTTCCTCCAAATCTCCGATTACCTCTTCCAATGGATGTGCTTTTTGTATTCTGGAGGAGATTTGTCTTTCAATCTTTTTACTTGTTTCTGTTTGTGCCTCTATTCTTGCCTGGATTTTATCATCGGTTGAACTTGTTTGATTTCCTGTGGATTGAATTGTCTCAAGGTGGATATTGAACTTCCCTAAGTTACTAGGGAAACCCTATTCTTCATCTGTTGATTGTTCTTGTTATCCTGTCATTTGGGTATAAGATTTCCCTGTTTCTTCATCTCATGGCTTTGGTAAAGTCCCTGTAAGTTCATCAAATACAACATTAGTGGATTCCATGATTTTTTCAATACGTTGATTAAATACTTTATAAGCCTAACTATTTGTTGCATATCCAAGAAAAATACCAATATCACTCTTTTGATCAGACTTACCAAGCCTGTCTCTATCATTTAAAATAAAACACTTACTTCCAAAAACATGAAAATAACGAACGTTTGATTTCCTTCCTTTCCATATTTCATAGGAAGTCAGCTTTGTTCCTGCTCTGAAATAGACACGATTAATGATATAACAGCAGTATTTATAGCTTCAGTCCAAAATTTTGATGGTATTCCCTTAGCACATAACATTACCCTAGCCATTTCTTGTAGAGTCATGTTTTTCCGTTCTACAACACCATTCTGTTGTGGTGTTTTTGACTCAGAGAACTCATGCAAAATGTCATGATCATCACAGAACTTAATGAAAATGGTATTTTCAAAATCTTTTCCATGATCACTACCAATGCAAACAATTTTTCCATAAACATCAGCTTTTTCAATGATTAATTGCATGGATAATCTTTTGAATGATTCAAATTTATTTGATTTTTCCCTAAGAAAGTCTACCCAAGTAAACCTTGAAAAATCATCTACACATACAAATACGTACTTATTACCTCCCACACTTTCAACCTGCATAGGACCCATGAGATCCATATGTAATAGTTCAAGTGGACGAAAAGTAGTAATAAAATTGACAGCTTTATGTGTTTGATGTTTCTGTTTTCCAAGTTGACAAGCATCACACATTGCACCTTTATTTGCTCCAAAGTCAAGAATTCTTTTGACAGCACCTGTAATAGAGATTTCAGTTAGTTGTTTGAAGTTTATATGTCCCAATCTCTCATGCCACAATTCAATATTACTATGACTTGTACTGTTGCAACGTAACGTTGTATCAATGGTATAACAATTGCTTGAAGATCTAGTACCAGATAGCACATAGTTATTATTTTCATCATACACATGACATGCATCTTTAGTGAACTTAACAAACAGCTCATCATCACACAACTGGCTAATACTAATCAAGTTAGCCTAAAGACCATCTACTAAAAACACATTATGGAGATGAGACATTCCTTTTACCACAAGAGTTTCTTTTCCCAAGATTTGTCCCTGTTTACCATCACCAAAAGTGACTTGGCCAAGATTACATTCATGATAATCTTTTAAATATTCCTTTCCACCAGTCATGTGACGAGAGCAACCACTATCAAAAAACCATAAATCAGAATCAGATACTTTTAAAGACATAAATCATACTAAACAGTGATGCCTATTTTTCTTAACCCAAATTTGTTTAATCTTGTGATTCCGAGCCTGTTGATGTCGTGTTGGTGACATGTGATAAACAGAACCATATAGCATCTTAAAACAGTTGGGTCTAATATGTCCTCTTTGAAAACAATAGTGACAAGTAGGTACAAATACCTTTGTCTTACCTCTGGTGATAAACTTTTGTATATCAATACTTTATGATTGTGAATTCATCACATTAGATTTCTCTGTTCTGAGATTTTGTCGTGGAAAATTGTTATGAATCTCATCATAGCCTAAACCTCGACAATCATATGACTATCTTTGTTCTGCCAATATTTGATTCAGTTTATCTGTGTCACCATTCATCATCCTCATAGTTTTCTTTGCATTGTCATGTTCCTTTGACAATTTCTGAAATTTCTGCTCCTTTGCTTCACAATCTGCAATCAAAAGGCTGATTTTAATTTCAAATTGTTCTTTCTCAGACGTATGTGTTTTTACCTTAAACTCTAGTTCTCTGTTTAGTTTATTAAGCTTGATACATTGTTTGAACAATTCCTCATAGGCTTCAAGCATTTCGTCAGGAGTGCGTTTACTGTCACTGTCTATGTCAGTTAATTTTGGAAAGCATTATCTTACCTCTGTCTCTTCATCTAGTTCAACATTTGTCATACCTGGATTGTCGTCTTTAGATGAATCAACTTTACCATGTAGGGCAACGAAATTATTGGTTTGTTCAGCTCTTTCCTCATCCTCATCAGTTTGTTCACAATCACTCCACATAGTAATAGAAAACTTCTTATGTTTTTTGAGATAAGTTACACATTCAGCCTGTATATGACCGTAACCTTCACATTCCCTGCACTGTATTCCTTTGTTAGTCTTGATATTAGAATCAATTAAATCAGAGTGAGGCTTACGAAAAGATTTCTTGTTTGCAGTATTGTTCCTGATTTGATTGAAGTTTGGTTTGCCTTTGATTCGTCTGTACAGTTTGTTGAAATTTCGTGAGATCAGGGACATTGCTTGCTGAACATCTTCAGAACAGTCAATTTCTGAATCACTGGGATCAACAACTTGAAAAGCAATACTTTTATCCTTCCGATTTGGCTTTAAGTTCATCTCGAAAGCTTGTAATGAGTCGATTAACTCGTCATACCTGATTGTATCAATATCCTTTGCTACTTCAATTGCAATTACTTTGTGAGTGAACCGTTCTGGAAGGGATCTTAGGGTTTTGCGTACCAATGTTTCTTTAATCATTTGCTTTCCAAGAGTGAATGACTCATTAGCTAGGTCACTCAATTTTGAGTGGAAATCAGCAATAGTTTCAGTTTCGTCCATCTGTAATTTTTCAAAATAAGAGCTGATCATTTGCACTTTGGATCGTCGCACAATTGATGTGCCTTCATGTGCTGTTTGTAAAGTTGTCCAAGCCTTTTTTGCTGAAATACATTGAGTAATCAAACGAAACTGATTAACATCGACAAAATTAAAAATAGCATTAAGAGCTTTAGAATTAAAATTAGCTTCCCTTTCCTCTTCCTCTGTCCAGGTATCTTCATCCTTCAAAAGGTCCTTCTCATCTTTTGGAGGAATCCATCCTTTTTTGACTGATATCCAAGCCTTTTCATCTAGCGTTTTGATGAACGCTATCATCTGAGCCTTCCAATATGAATAATTGGATCCGTGGAGTAGATGTGGTCTACTCACCGATCCTAATTCTAGTAGTCCACTCATTGCTACACAAAAAGATTCTAAATCCAAGATCTTTCAGTAGTTCGTTAGTTTATGTCTCTGATACCAATTGAAAGAATCTTTTGCTAGCAATTCTATTAATAGCATACGTAATATATTAAATATGTAGATACTTGCATAAAGTAAATGAACATCAAGATTTAACGAGGTTCACCCCATTGGAATAAATCCAATATTATGCTACATCTTCAAGGCTAAGTCCACCTGAAAAATCCACTTAGATAAAAACATTACAATAGGTATGGTATAGAACAATAGAATCCATTTAGTCTATTATTACTCTATACAAAGTTTTACGTTACAAACTCACAGCAAGAATCCCTCTTGCATATATCCCAACATCTTCTAGAATCCCTCTGAAAATGACAAAACTTCTCCTGAAGTCGAATTCCCCCTGAGTTCTGGAACTGTTTCACAAGAACCGTTGTAACACTCCTGTGACACGCTTGTGACAGTTTGTGATAGTGAGGTAGAAAAACTCCCCCCGAGTTCTGAACTACCATAAATATTCTCTTGAATATTTATAAGGATTTTCAGTAAGGGCTCCTCAACACGTGATTCACTCATCATCAATCTTTATCACTTAAATATAGCAATATAGAAAGATATATGAAATATATCAATTGCTAAAAGATAATCACAATATATTCTTAGATATGAGAATAGATAATTATGAAGATACTAATACAGAATAGGCAACCAAGAAATATTTATCTTCATAAATCTTAATTCAACTTAACCACTGATTTGATCATCCTGTCAACGCATAGTAGTGATAAAAAATGCAAGATATATTCCTTTCTAAAAGATAATTACAATATATTAATAAATAAGGAAACATCCAATTTAGATAAATATGGAATAATCAATTTAGAATAATCAAATAAGGAATATCTAACTTCAAAGATCTTAGGAGATACATATCAAACAAATCAGCTCTCAATCTTAAGGATAACTTTAGAGAATCCCAAAGATCTTAATAATCTCCTAATTCAACTCAACCATTGATTTGAACAATCTTTAAAACTCATAACAAATTCATCAATATCCTAATGGATCTTTAAAAGCCAATTGGCCTTAAGTTTTAGAAATAAATCCCAACACAAATATCTAACAAAATAATAGTCAACATAAATTTCTAACGATACATTACATGGACATTTATACATATATCAAGTTAGAAACAGAGGCAGTCCTGTCTATCTGCGAATTCTCTAATCTGCCTCAGGCATAGATTAAGAAGGGCGAGGTAGATTTAGATTGAATTGAATCTTTTGTTGAATTGAATATGCGTCTTTTTCCTTTCCCTGCAATAGAATAATAATAGTAAGAAACAAAAAAACAAAGGAACTATGCATCATCATCACAGAAAAACTCTTTTGAAACAGAGCAAGATTCGATTTGTAAAATGACACGTACCGTAGTTCTTTCAGATGCCCGAATGTCAAGAAAATGTGCCTTTTCTTAGGCCCCTTCAATGAAACATATATAGCAAGAAAGAAAAGAAAAGAAAAAAACAACTAAAGAAGGGAGCGACTTGATCCAAGAACAAGAACCAGAACCCATCAAATAGTATTCTCAAAGGATAATAAATACCAGCAGCAATAATAAGATGTGCCGTACTCATCAGTAGTTGACATGAAATAGAGGCGGCTGGCAGTACAAAATTGAAACGATTTCAATGAAAAGAAATTACTAGGAACAACAGAGTTACAATAATTACCTTTTGTAGAGGACAACGAGCCGAACGGAAAAAGATAGATTCCATGGGCATTCTTGAATTTCTTGAAAGAAAAGATTGATTATTGACAGTTTAATTTCCATCTTTCTTGTTTCAAACTGAGAATCTCATGGATTTCTTGACAGAGAGTCCAGAATGACGTTCTTGATTCCATCACGGCAATGAGGAGGGAGATACTCAACCCATTGTCAATGATGAAAAAAAGAAGGCAATTTTGAATTCTCATGAAAAATTATGCTTTGATGGAATGGATGAATGGATTATTTATGCATGAATTCTAATTCCTAATCCTAATAGTAGCTACAAAATATCTGCGGGACTGGATATGACAATATGTTTTTACTGAGTGAAGCTTTTCAAAATATGTAACAGATTAAGCATCATATTTTCTCTCTAACACTTGAAATTATTGTTTATTTATGGAACTGAAAGTGGATGTGCTTATGGATCCTCATTATTTGATGTCTAAAATATGACTTGAATTGTCTTCTGTTAATAAGGCCTGTGGGAAATGCTCCAGATGAAATGTTAGAATGAATCATACATTCCTGCAAAAAATATCTATGTATACCATATTTCTGCAGCATTCTATTGATGGAATAAGAAATCCTGCAAGCCCTATTCTCCAATCATCCACAAGAAGCTTAATATTGAAACTTTTTGGCTTTTCCCAGAAGGGCAGAGCAGCTTATCTCCGGTTCCCAAGAGCACCCGAGCCAGACAAACTTCACCAAGAAAATAGTGTTCCTTGGGCAAATTCTGTGTTTCTGGTGGCACTGAACAAGTATCATCACTGCCAGTTTTGTACCAAGGGGTTCACAAACTACCAGGCACTAGACGGCCATTTTAAAATTATAAGGGCACAAGGATTAACATAGTAATTATAAAATTGATGATGCTTTATTTATTAGTATTAAGATGAAATGAATCAGTTGCAGAATTGTTGACATTCCCATCTCTCGTCAAAACAGTTTTCATCATGGCAGCACCACAGCCAATCACGCACACAGTCGCATATTTTTCCTTTACCTTCAACTTCAGCATTAGTACTCCTGATCTTCACCACATGATCATTTGGTTAATATGATTACGATGATAAATATTCTCTGAATAATATGTTTCCAGCTTGTTTCCCTCATGAACATGATGATCAACAGACGCCCGGCCACCGGTTTCAATTCCAGCACCTGAAACATGCACAAATCCATAAAGGAACTTATAACTAACATGCACCATATAATAATCATGATCAGAACTATATATATACATTAAATACATGAATAATAGAGAATTAATTAATATATTTAGTGATAGGCGCTGTCCTTAATAGTGATGAACTTGAAAGAGGGCGCGGCGCTGTACTTAATAGTACTATTAGGATTTGCCATCTCATAGGATTAATTGAGACTTATAATTAATTGTCTACCAACAAATTAAGTGAACCAGCATCATCATATAATATACATGCACTTAATTAGGTTAGGTAGAATAATTAATTAATTAACCCTTTAATTAGCTTCCTTTCTGGAAAATTAATTAAAACTCATCATCTTATTTTGGCATGATCTCTTCATGTAGTTGATAGTACGAAACCATCGTTGTTGGATCAAGACACGCAAACTACGTACAAATCGAGAAATTTCGTAAAATTTTTCTAAACATTAGAGACTTAACAGAAACATAATATAATTTGAGTTTTGATGCTCATTTTGGCATATATATATATATATGGTTTTACTAAGGCTATTCCGACACAATTTTGATTCTAACCATCAATGCCATTGCACTGGTAATACAGATTGGATATATTACCATGTTCATCTTTTAACGGAACATATGGATATCGGATGAGATGACCTGCCTTTTTGAGCATGACCTACCTTCTTAATCTCATTAGGTCACTCTTACTTTCTAATAATTGCAATATAGGTCCCCAATTAATTATTCTGGTGAAAACATTAACCTAATAAAATTCAAATATTAACCTGAAAGAAAACCCATACTATTGATAGGAGGTCCTGGTACTTGTTGGTCCTTAGGGAACTTTAAAGGTTACCCTAAATTTGATGTTTTAGACTCATCAAGGATTGGATCAAAACACTCTTGCGCAAATATTTTAGCTTATGACCAAATCCTCAGTTAAGATTTGCAAGGCAAAGTTGGAACCAATAGCAGAAAAAGATTCAATTCTCATCTTTACTTTGGCCATGTTGCACAAGGAAATTGATCCTTACATCATCATAAAACTAAGTACCTGATGAGACAAAGTTGAACCTGACACATTCAAGAAATCTTGTACTTGGTACCAGATAAGGAATTCCATTACTTCAACCCCAAGATATATCGAAATTCCAATGTGAAATCAAAGGGAAAAAAAAACTCAATGTTATTGTCAATTCAATTAATAAATAAATTATAAGTAATTAGTTTGTAATTAAGTTATATTGCGACAAATTCAAACAAGTATGCCAAAAAAAGAAAAAATTACCTGGTCTCTTTGGTTTCTTTTTTTCTTTCTTCTCAAATTATAAGAAAGCAGATTCTTTTTTACTTTTTTCTGTTTCTCCATTTCACTCTTTCAGTTGTTTTGATAAGTCCTCTCGAAATGTTGAGCACAGAAAGATCAGGTTTATCTTAGGGATTATTGGTAATTAATTAGTTTCATATATTTTTTATGTTAATTATATATATATATATATGTTCACTGTTTAATATTTTAATTAATTATTTTTTAATCTATACATGAAAGGTTATTTCCTTCTTCTTGTATATCTCTCCCATGTAATTACTTTATTTCTGATTAACATTTCAGTGCGTATTCCAATTCTGTTCATTGCATATGGATATATTAATTAAATGCAATATGTTGTTCTTGCATACCTGCCCGTGATGTCGGGGCACTATTCATCATCAACTGGCTCAAGTTTGGAATATGTTCAAATTTGACAGGGCTACTCGAAATGGCCCAACGAGCACTACTCATTGCTTTGCCATGACATAAGGCATTTTTCAGCCATCCAGAATTGTTTTGATGGACTTTTGGCCCTTTTTATGTTTTAGGGGTATTTTCAAAATTTCTTTGATTTCAGGGGTATTTTCGTAATGTCATTGTTTTTATTTCCAATTTGGATTAGGGTTAGGCTTAGGTTATATATTTGCATTTTTCTTCAGATACAAACAGCTTGTTGAATTTGATAATTTTCAACTTTTGTCGTTATTATGAAACTGGATAGTTTTCGTAAAATTTCTAAACTTTTCTTTCTGTTTAGCAATTTTTTAGATATTGTTCTTGCATCAGCCTTTACGAAGATATACAAGGCAAGTTCTGTTGAACAATTCTAGACAAATCCTTATTTGGCAACCATATTGAATTGTGCATTTTGGGTGTTCTATGGACTTTCGGTTGTTCATCCCGACACAATTTTGGTTCTAACCATCAATGCCATTGGACCAGTAAATACAGATTGGATATATCATCATGTTCATCATTTATTCTGACGGACAAAGACGGGTAAGTAACTAAAGATATTTACTTCATTAATGAATTTTCAGTTTTAGTAATTGCAAATTTTATTCATTAATTATACCCAATTTCAGAGGAAGATCTATACAGTCCTTCTCTATGTCATCCTTTTTGTTACGATTGTCGGTGTCACGTTCGGGGTTTTCCATGCCACTAAGAAGAGGTCTTTGGTTGTCGGGGTGATTTGCATCGTTTTCAATATGGTCATGTATCTTTCACCCTTGACTATCATAGTAAGTTATTAAAAAAAAATTAATATGTTGTTTATATTGAAAAAACATAAATTAATTGAATTCCTTGGTTCATCAACATCATCTCTTTTTAATATTCTTTTAGATTTTTATTCAAAGACAAGTTAAGAGTGTGGAATACATGCCCTTTAATCTGTCATTGTCAAATCTTGTGAATGGTGCAATTTGGAGTGCATATGCTGTACTCAAGTTTGATCGTAATGTCTTTGTATGTGATTTCCTTTCTGATTATAATTTTTTATCTTTTCCCAATAGTCAAAAGTTAATGAAAGCCTTTATTTTCTTTGGTACATATAGATTCCAAATTGTACCGGATCAGTGTCGGGAGTAGTTCAACTCATTCTCTATGGTATCTACTATCAATCAACAAAGTGGAACGAGAAGGAAGAAAATCCACCTGAAATCGAATTCTCGAGAGGAAATGATGCTTAAAGCCTTGGAGAACTTTGCTTATAATGGATAATAAGTTTTAATAGATGTAATAAATTTGCTTACAAATGGATAATGAGTAAAATCATGATAGAGGATTCCTAGATGTAGAATCTCATTATGGGTCGTAGTAATATTTCCATGTTATAAAAATATATACGGGAAAATTTTTAAAATCTTATTTATAATAAAAAGAATTATGTAGATTTATTCTATTTTCAATTCACATTACCCTATCTATAAGGTGAATAAGGTAATTTCAACCACCAAGATTTTTATTTATTCAATATTTTAAAATTTGAAAAGTATTTTGGATTGTTTTTTAAAATGCATTTATTTATTGGTATTTCTTCCTTAAATTTGTTAATTTTTTTCCTTCTTTTGAAATTTTAAATGTTTATGGCATATGAATGTTTTAATTGGTCAATTCAAAATATTTAATTATGACTTTTTTTTTTCTTTATTCATATTAAACTTTTTTTTTTTTTAAAGTTACAGTCAAATCATTTATTTCATTTAAGGTACTATTTTAATACAATATAGAAAATAATGCTCCTGTTAAGTCTCTAACATTCAACTAGCAAATTTTAGACTAACATTCAACAAGAAAATAATGTTTTAGACACATCAAGAATTGGATCAAAAAGCTCTCGCAACATGCAAATATTTTTTAACTTATGACCAAATCCCCAATTAAGATTCGCAAGTCAAAGTTGTTCTCATGTTTACTTTGACCATGTCGAACAAGGAAATTCGTCCTTAGATCATCAGAAAACTAAGTACCTGATTAGACAAAGTTGAACCTGACGCATTCTTGATGGTTGAAATTACCTTATTCACTTGATAGATAGGGTAATGTGAATTGAAAAAAGAATAAATCAACAAAAAAAATTTTTTATTATAAATAAGATTTTAAAAGTTTTTCCGTATATATTTTTATAACATTGAAATATTACTACAACCCATAATTAGATTCTATATCTATGAATCCTCTATTATGATTCTACTAATTATCCACTGTAAGCAAATTTATTACATCTATTAAAACTTATTGTCCATGGTAAGCCAAGTTCTCTAAGGCTTTTAAGCCTCATTTTCCCACGAGATTTCAATTTCAGGTGGATTTTCTTCCTCCTATACAATTTGGAATCTAAATGTATCAAAGAAAATAAAGGTTTTAATTAACTTTTGACTGTTGGGAAGAGATGAAAAAATATAATCAGAAAGGAAATCACTTATAAAGACATTACGATCAAACTTGAGTGCAGCATATGCAATCCAAATTGCACCATTCACAAGATTTGACAATGACAGATAAAACGGCATGTCTTCCACACTCTTTGTCTTACTAACTTGTCTTTGAATAAAAATCTAAAATAATATCAAAAAGAGATGGTGCTGATGAACCAAGGAATTCAATTAATTTATGTTTTTTCAATATAAACAACATATTAATATTTTTTTTTAGTAACTTATCCTAATAGTCAAGGGTGAAAGACACATGACCATATTGAAAACCATGCAAATCGCCCCGACAACCAAAGACCTCTTCTTAGTGCCATGCAAAACCCTGAAAGTAACACCAACAATCGTAACAAAAAGGATGACTTCATAGAGAAGGACTGTGTAGATCTTCCTCCGAAATTGTGGATAATTAATGGATAAAATTTGCTATTACTAAAACTGAAAATTCATTAATGAAGTAAACATCTTTAGTTACTTACTCGTCTATAATTGGAGCACTTCATAAGGTGTATTCCATAGCCCTTTATAGTATTTGTATATATAAATATATATATATATATATATATATATATAGAACTTTTCTATTATGTGCGATGGAGCATATGGTTTGGCTGTGCACCTCTCCAAAACAACATCATTTTGGAGTTTATTTTTTTATTTTTTAAAAAACAAGTTTTCGGGATCAAATGGGGCACAGGCAGAAGGCAAATCCTCTCTCTCTCCCTTTCCTTCTCTCTCTTCCTCTCGAATGGCAGATCGACTCGACGCACCCATGTAGGTGCACTTGGTGTTGGGTGGCAGTGAGAGGGGAGGGTGGTGTTCGATATTGCTCTGCCCTTTTTTTTTTTCCCCCTTCAGTTTAGATCTGGTGGTGGGTGGTGGTGTGATGGTGGTGCTCTGCAGATTTGCTCTCGTCGCTCACTGCACAGGGGAGGTGGTGGTGGAACAGTCTCTAAGACAACCCCCAAAACGACATCGTTTTGGCTTGGCACATAGTGTGCAAACTTGCAAATA
>JAOXNR010000001.1:14872032-14931820 GCA_028571225.1 Parsonsia alboflavescens | reverse complement strand
CACTTCCCTCCAATTCCATCAGCTTCTTTCCATGAGTGCCCTTGCGAGTGTAAACTTGCATGACCAGGGGTCTATCATAGATTTAGATTGAATTGAATCTTTCGTTGAATTGAATAGGCGCCTTTTCCTTTCCCTGCAACAGAATTACAAATTGTAATTCAAGAATAATAGTAAGAAATAAACAAACCGAGGAACTATGGAAAATCATCACAGAAAAACCCTTTAAGATTTGATTCCATACTGTAGTTCCTTCAGATGCCAGAATGTCAAGAAAATGTGCCTTTTATTAGGCCCCTTCAATGGAACATATATAGCAAGAAAGAAAAGAAAACAAAAAAAACAATTAAAGAAGGAAGCGACTTGATACAAGAACCAGAACCCATCAAATAGTATTCTCAAAGGATAATAAATACCTGCAGTAATAATAAGAAGTGTTGCACTCATCAATAGTTGGTTGACATGAAATAGAGGCGGCTGGCAGTACAAAATTGAAACAATTTCAATGTTACTAAGAAGAATAGAGTTACAATAATTACCTTTTGTAGAGGATAACGAGCCGAGCGGAAAAAAGATAGATTCCATGGGCATTTTGAATTTCTTGAAAGAAAAGATTGATTCTTGATAGTTTAATTTCCATCTTTCTTGTTTCAAACTGAGAATCTCTATGTTCTTGTTTGATGCTGGTTGGTAGTGGGTCTTGATTACATCTTCTGGCAATATGTGAATGTTCATGTGAGTATCATCTTGCAGGAGTTTTAACAAACTCTTGTCCAGTTCCTGAATCAAACTCACATGAACACTCACATATACCAAAATAAGTAACTGGCAGGATGAAAATACAAGCTCCATACATACGTCTTCCCTAGCCGGTAAAAGCAAAAGGTGCCACAGTGGAAAGAAACTCTTAAGAAAGAAGGAAGTTCCCTGAAAATTAGAGTTATAATTACTTACCTTTTTTGCAGAAGATAAAGAGCAAGTGGAAGAAAAATAGGTTACATGGATGGCCATAAATCTTCATCTTCTTGGATTTCTTGATAGAGAGTCCAAAATGACATCCTTGATTACATCACGGCAATGAGGAGGGAGATACTCAACCCATTGTCAGTGATGAAAACAAGAAGGCAATTTTGAATTCTCATGAAAAATTATGCTTTGATGGAATGGATGAATGGATTATTTATGTATGAATTCTAATTCCTAATCCCAATGAGGGAATTTTTCACACATATAATCTACAGGACTGGATATGACAATATGTTTCTACTGAATGAAACTTTTCAAAATATTTAATAGAGTAGGCATCATATTTTCTCTTTAACACTTGAGATTATTGTTTATTTATGGAACTGGAAGTGGATGTGCTTGGGGATCCTCATTAGTTGATGTTTTCCGATGGCTTAGGAATTTAATGACTTTTATTTGGATGACCGTGGTCTTCTGGCATAGCCTGGTAACAGCACATAATATATATCTCAATTATTTTTTTGCAGATATTTCAAATTGCAAAGATTGGCTGGGTTACCTTCAATGGCAGACTTTAAAAAAAGGCATATATATTCATCTGGTGATCTAATATTTGACTTGAGTTGTCTTCTGTTTGCTCATATTAATAAGGCCTGTGGGAAATGCTATCATATATTCCTGCTAAAAATATCTATGTATACCATCTTTTTGCAGCATTCTATTGATGGAATAAGAAATCCTGTAAACCTGGTTTACTACTGCAGAATTGGGACAGAAGTTCACTTATAAATAAGATAATTGAGCTTGCTGCGAGAAGGAAGCTGGATGATCTTACTATTGGTCCAGTACTTGCAGTAAGTGGGACAAAAAAATTTGATTCATATTTTTCTGAAACTTAGTCCTCATGCACCAACCAAAGAATTTCCTTCAATATGTTGTATACTTGGTTATTTATGGTCTGAATGATTTATTTTAAATCAATTTCTTTCTGTGGTTTGAAGTTCAAGTGATCTGCTCCAGTAACATCCATTAGCTTTTCACTGTATAGCAAAGAAGGGCATACTATATATGTGGGCGTGAGTAATGCATTTGAGGAAATGCCTTTTCACATGGAGCACCCAGCTGACTAGAATAACCTTCTGTAAACTCTACCTTAATGTTTTATCAGTTTCATTAAGGAACTAAATGCATTGGCTTCATTGTCCTTGAGCTATCTACATTCCATTTAATTATCCTTAGATGCCCTTTGGAGATCATGTGGACTCGTACCAGACTATTGTCACTTTTGATATTACCTTTTGATACTTTATATGAAAACAAGTCAGGTGCTATATGCAATGGCCTATTTGTGCCGCCGCATAGAAATTTATGTAGCCTCCTCAGTTAATCATCCCTGTGATCCCAATATGCTCCTATGAGAATCAACAATAGGCACTAAGTGATGATACCATTAATTTCCCTCCAGTGTAATTCAGATTATTGTAGATCTTTCTTTTGAAGTTTCTCTTAACTTTTGCAGTGCACCACTGACACAATGCTGGACCACATGAAAAACTGGCTTCAAATACAGGATCAAAGTTGCTCTTCGGTGGAGAAGCACTAGAAAACCATTCGATTCCTTCAATACATGGTGCCATTAAACCTACTGCTCCAATTGAAGAAATGCTCAAGGACGATAATTATGAACTTGTGACGAGAGAAATATTTGGTCCATTTCAGGTACTAATGTTGTCTGAACCCTGAACTCAACATTTGTGTGTTTAAAATTTAACTTATTGCTTCTTCCTCTAATCACCAGAACTTACTTTCCTCAACTCTTTACTATGACCTCAGATTGTTACCGAGTACAAGGATAGCCAACTCCCAATCGTACTGGATGTCCTCGAGAGAATGCATGCACATTTAACAGCTGCAGTGGTTTCAAATGACGTGCTATTCTTACAAGTTTCAGTAAATATAATTCCCCCCATCTGATGGCCAAACTTCCTCGTAAATCTAGCAAACCATCAATCACAATTTACCCCCTAAAAGATCTAACTATTTCTTTCATGGCATGGCTAGTTATCCGTTAATGGCCTTCAGAATTGCCTATTCACACGAACTTACGTTCTTTTCTTTAAGGTCCTATGTTATACGGAACTACATGATAGATTTAGACAAAATCTTGATTTTGCAGGAAGTGATAGCAAATCTGTCAATGGGACTACACATACTGGGCAAAGAGCAAGAACCACTGGTGCTCCTCAGAATCACTGGTGAGTATAAAGTGGAAACAGAACCTCCTTATTTGCTCTGGCAGCCGTTTACTATTTGATCATTCCCCAGTACTAAAACCCAATGGATGGTTGCATTTTTGGTCCTGCTGGAGATCCAAGACGTGTTGGAATAATGACAACGGAAGCCATAAAGCACGTTTGGTCTTGCCATAGAGAAATCATATGCGACGTAGGTCCTGTGCCTAAACCTTTCGAACTTCCAAAAGCTACCTGAGGAGGATCTAAGAATTGAATTTCCAGAGATGGCAAGCAGCAAATGACTGTAGCCAGCCTTGAGGATGAATAAGAGGGGAATAAGAGGTAGCAGAAGAACATGGAGAAAAATGATAGAGATCTCTGTATTTGTTTCTCAAATTTAGCATTGAGCAAAACTTATCTTCATTTTCAGCCTGATCATATGAGGGAGAAAATCATGAGCAATTAACCTTGGAGAACTAAGATTTTCAGAATAAAATCATTTGCGGATTCAAAATCCCTTCAAGAGATTGGCAATGGGCATGCTCCATCAAATGAAATGGCTGCTACAATAAAAATTTAGGTCTCTTTTATTTAATTATTATTATAAAGACACATTAATGTAAAAACATAATTAATTCCTGGCTCGATGTAACTACTACTATCGAATCATTGATCTCAAGACCGAAAGATACTGACGTAGGTGGAAGAGAGAATTAATGAAGAAAAAAATTTTACTGAATCACAGAATGGAATTTCATTAATGATGGATTCTTGAATTGCTTACAATTACACGGGCATTTATACGAAGACACTATTAGGGCTTAGAAACAGAGGCAGTAAGTCCTATATCTATCTATCAATCTGCAAATTATGCTAATTCTCTAACAAAACTCTAAAACCTTCATTCTTGAGCATTAATATTAATATGCACAATCTCTCATCATCGCTTGGTGCCCTTTGATGTGTTTTAACAGAAGGCTGCAAAAGAATGACAAATTGCAAGGCAAGATCAATAGTAAGAAATAAACAAACAATGCTTTGCAGAGTTGGAACTGTGCAAAATCATCCCAGATAAATAAATCCTTTTGAAACAGAGCAAACACTTATGCCATATGTTCAACACAGAATGTGCCTTTCATATTTTAGGCCAGGCCTTTGATGAAACATAGCAAGAAAGAAGAAAAACAATTAAAGAAGGAACAACCCAAGAAAAAGACTTGATCCCAAGAACATCAAGAACAGTTGACAACTACTGGAGGCTGCAGAGTACATAATGGAACTGTTTCAATGGAAAGAAATAACTAAGAACAGAGTTAGAATTACCTTTGTAGAGGTTAACTCGCCTTCTTGAATTTCTTGGATTTCTTGGAAGAAAAGATCGATTATTCACAACTTAATGCCCATCTTGTTTCAAACTGAGAATCTCTCTGTTCTTGTTTAATCCATCAGTACCTTCCAGCATTTGGCGGCTGCTCTTAGTTACATCTTCTGGCAATAAGTGAGTGTTCGTGTGAGTTTGATTCAGGAGTTGGACAAGAATTTGTTAACTCCGACAGGCTACAAAGATACATCATTTGGGCCACGATCACATGAACACTCACGTATTACCGGAATAAGTAATCAGGACGAATACATACATAAGCCGGCTCCGTGTTCGTTCGTCTTCTCCTAATAAATTTAAACCCACCGCCGGCAGAACAAAACTAAACTACTTTCAATGGACAGAAATTGAGAGAAATTGTTAACAAGGAAGTTACCTTAGCAGAGGATGATGAACGAGCGGAAGAAGGAAGAAAACATGAACTCCATGAATGACATTCTTGATTTCTTGACAGAGAGTCCAGAATGACATTCTTGATTCCATCACGGCAATGAGGAGGGAGATACTCAACCCATTGCCAGTGATGAAAAAAAGAAGGCAATTTTGAATTCTCATATGAAAAATTATGCTTTGATGAAATGGATGAATGGATTATTTATGTATGAATTCTAATTCTTAATTTACTAATCCTAATCCTATTAGGATCTACAAAATATCTGCGGGACTGGATATGCACCTTCATGTTTCAGCTCCAGCAAGATGGAAATAACCTTTTTTATAATTATTGCTAGCTAGTGGTCGGTTATATGCCTAACCTTTTTTATAAGAGTTTCTTTTATTAAAAAATTTCTTTATGAAATAGATAATACATATATTGAAATTTTTTCAATTTATTTTTTTATTGTGAAATTGTCTTTGAGAGTTGAGTGTTAAATAATATGTATGGCCTCTCTCCAAAATTGAATATAATTATTTCTATTTTGAGTTGTTTAGAAACATCTGAGTTTTAAATTACTACTTCTGTCCCACAAAGATAGTCCAAGTTTCTTTTTTCATTAGTCCCAAATTATAGTTTAGTTTCTTTGTAAAGGATAAGGAGAGGAAAAAAGATAGATTCCATGGGCATTCTTGAATTTCTTGAAAGAAAAGATTGATTCTTGATAGTTTAATTTCCTTCTTGTTTCAAACTGAGAATCTCTCTGTTCTTGTTTGATGTTGGTTGGTAGTTACTCTTAATTACATCTTCTGGCAATATGTGAGTGTTCGTGTCAGTATCATCTTGCAGGAGTTTTAACAAATTCTTGTATCAAACTCACATGAACACAGACATTACGGTGCCGCAATAGAAAGTAACTGTTTAGAAAGAATGAAGTTCCCGAAAATTAGAGTTATAATTAAGTATCTTTTTTGCGGAGGATAAGGAGCAAGCGAAAGAAAAATAGGTTCCATGGATGGCCATAAATCTTCATCTTCTTGGATTTCTTGATAGAAAGTCCAGAATGACATGCTTGATTACATCGCGGCAATAAGGAGAAAGGTACTCAACTAGTGATGTAAAAAAGAAGGTAATTTTGAATTCTCATGAAAAATTATATATTGACGGAATGGATTAATGGATTATTTATGCATGAATTCTAATTCCTAATCCTATTATTGAATTTTCCCTAATATTATTATTAGGATCTATAAAATATAGGCAGGACTGGATATAACAATTATATATTTTTACTGAACGAAGCTTTTCAAAATATTTAATAGAATAAGCCTCATATTTCTCTCTTAACACTTGAAATTATTGTTTATTTATGGAACTGAAGGTGGATGTGGTTGGGGATCCTCATTAGTTGATGTTTTCAGCTCCGGCAAGATGGACACACATTTCTGACTGTGGTCTTCTGGCATAGCATAGTAATATATATCTCAATTATTTTTTGCAGATATTTCAAATTGCAAAGAGGATTGGCTGGTTACCTTCAATGGCAGACTTTAAAAAAAGGCTTATATATATTCATCTGGTGATCTAAAATTTGACTTGAATTGTCTTCTGTTAATAAGGCCTGTGGGAAATGCACCAAATGAAATGCTAGAATGAATCATATATTCCTGCAAAAAATTTCGATGTGTACCATCTTTCTGCAGCATTCTATTGATGGAATAAGAAATCCTGCAAGCCCTCTCCTCCAATCATCCACAAGAAGCTCAAGATTGAAACTTTTTGGCTTTTCCCAAAATTGCAGAGCAGCATATCTCCGGTTTCCAATCAATCAAGTGTAAATTCATCAGACACGTACCCAAGAAAATAGTGTTCCTTAGGCAAATTCTGTGTTTCTGATGGAACTGAACAAGTATCATCACTGCCAGTTTTGTTCCAAGGAGTTCGCAAACTACCAGGCACTGGGTAGTTTTGCCTGAAAGTTCTTTAAAAGGTCCAAAAAAAAATTATATATATATATATATATTGTCCAGTGTCCACCACGACAAGTAAATGGACCCTAATTGAAATGGGTAGGCTGCAAAAAGCTGTCTTCCATGAGAGATACTCTGTCCGTCCATTTATGAAGATAAATCCAGCAGCCAAAAATGAACCCCGGTGGCCTGGCCCGGCCCGTATTGGTGAGGAGGAGTAAAATCAGAGTTAAGCCCATACAGCCTTCATTCTTTTTCTGGGAGAGAGCTGGGAGTAAAATCTTTTGTCCATAGTTTTCATTCTCCTTTTTATTCCCTCCACCCTAATCGTAACTACTTAATTCAAGAAATGGGGTGGGGGATGGGGTTTATATTTCATGTGGATGACAGGGTACATACAAAAATATGTATTATAATTATTTTGTCATTTTGATCACTCGAAACCATAACTTTTCAATCTGAACTAATTATTTATAAAAACCATAAGGTGATTAACATTGCATAGTTTTTTCTTTTTTATCAATTTAAACTAGCTATTCTCTTTTTCTTTAAAAAGAAAAAAACAAACATTTTTTTAGGAGGTCCTCCTGCTTCTTATTTAATTAATCAATATCACAAGATTTTTCAAAAAAAGAATAAGAGGAAATTTTGTAAGATTCTTTTCTTAGGTCCCCTTCCTGGGTGAAAACTTACTGAAAAAGCTTCATAACCAGCTGCCCTACATATACTTACTTTAGAAAGAATCTATCACTCTCAATCTAACATTTGTGAAGAGGAAACAGCTTTTTCTGCCTCTCTTTGTAGCATTTGATAGCTGGAGTTTGTTAATGTCTTAATTAGAGTTTGTTGAATTTAAGATCAACATGCCTTGAAGATTTTTGGTTTGATCTTTTTTCACCTTTTTGGGATTGTGTAACAATAATTAATGAACTATAAAATCTAGTTCTATTAGTTGAAGGACATATAATAATACTACCCCTATCTTACAATATAAAGTGTTAATCATCGTCTCACGTAGATTAAAAAACAATAAATATATGTTTTTTATGTTTAAAATATCTTTTATCTCATACTTATAATTACAACTGTATGTCTTCACAATAAATGAAAAAAGATATTAAATAAAAGGTATAAGTGGAAAAAACATAAGAAGTTTGCATGGTAAATTAAAACGACTTATATTTGATGGATAATTAAAAGAGACTAAAACGACTTACTCCCTCTGTTTCAAAAAGAATGTCATTTAATAAAGAGAGTCTTATTTCAAAATGATTGTCGTTTACACAATTCAAGACAAAATATATGCGTGAATTACCCATTTTACCTTTCTTTGTCAAGCTTCCTTTCAACATTTTCCAATGCAATTAATTACACTTCACATCCCAATTTTTAAATTGACCAATCAAATAAAGGAGAGAGAAGAAGAAGGAAAGAGAAAATTCGAGGAGGAAAGAGGATTAGGGGATGCAATTATAGGTAAATTAAAGAGGGACAAACTTGTCTCAAATAGATAATATTATGATTATCTTAATTCTGATGAAAAATCCTTAAACAATGGATGGAATATATTTTGGGATAGAGGGAATAACCCATATGCCTCCCCAATATATAATTTTCATAATGGAATTTAAAAAAAGAGCATACTATATACGAGTATAACCTAGGCCAACACCTCAAGGGAGAGAGATGAATTATATGTTCCTTGTTTCTACAATGCCAATGAGAGAAAGCTATAAAGAATAGTCTTTTCTTTCCCTCTTTGATAGGTATCGCTTTTTTTCATTGGTACCAACAAAGAAATCTCCAATATTAAACCCTCATGATTAAGGTATAGAAATTCCTAGGCTGGTTATGAAATTTATCAAAGTGTCATTATTATGATAGCATTATTCTCTTTACCAACCAAGCTAAAAAAAAAAGGAAAAGGAAAAAATGTTAATATTCCTACATAGAGGATCTACTTCATATATGGTATAAGAGTATAGACAACTAATGCCCCTTTCCATATTGATTAGTGTTATGCTAAATCACAAAAAGACATCCCATATTATTTCCTAAAGTAGGGGAATAAGGATTTACTTTTATAAACTTAGATATTATCATATTAGGTTAGTTGACTTAAGTAAAATTGTTCATCTTTTTCTTTGAGTTTAAAGTATGAAAACTGCTTAAATGATACATTTTTTCATTTAAAATTAAATGTTTTTATTTCCATTCTGAATTATTTATATTCGAATTTCTCATTTTCTAAATTGATTAATATTTTAACAAGAACTTAAAAATAAATTAATTCAAACTTCTTTATATGCAAATTGAGATGGGAGAGTATTTCCTTGTATTAAGGGTCTAGAATATAAAAAAAACAATAGGGTTGCCGATAGGTTGAGGGCTTAAAGAACATAAAAAAACCAGACAAATCTTACTGCTGTGATCTGCAAAGCAAAAGCAAGAAAGTTAATTGTATGTAGGGCTGGTCTCAATCTGTGGGGATTTGGTTAGGTGTGCAATATATATAAATATATATATATATATTAAACAAATACACATAATAGAAATCCTGCATATAAATATATATTTATATGAATTGTGAAAGTAGTGCAGAGTTCCTGTTTGCATACCCCAAAAGATGCAAAACAATTAAAGTGAAGGAGATGTGGGAGAGCCCCTTCCCCACCCTCTGATAATAGCCAGAATCAAACTCACATGCTACTGCTGGTTCTCGATGTTGTCTTTATAGAAATTTGTGGAGAAGCCAAAGCTATAAAAAGTCTCTTCAAAATATTTGTTGATGGATTACATTTTAAGAATGGTTTATGAGATCGAAAAAGAGAGATTTAAAATATAGATCAATTAATAAAAAATAAAATATTAAGGGTATATTTTTCATTCATCCCGATTTCAGAATATTAAAGAATTAGAATAAAATGTTCCAACCAAATAAATTAGGAAAACAGGTTCATTTGTAGGGAAGCTATTTTCACCATTTGATTTTGGAGGAATTCCACTGTTCATGATGAATTCTTTTAGTTGTTTTCGATTAGTTTTCTTATAGATTTGATAATTACTAAAGCTTTGGAAATTAACTGTTGTATTTTTTTTGTTAAACTTTCAGATAGATATATTTTTGCAAAACATTTGGTCGTTTTCCAATGTTTGTTGAGTTTGGAAATGCTAAGGAAAATATTTGAAAAACGACATAAAATGAAGCCACTCGAAAGTACAAGACAACATGCATGACATTTCCTTGCTCCAATCAAGCATCCAATTTCTCCTTTAACTATCACTTTATTTGGTGCCATTTTTTCCCCTCTACTTTTTCTATTTCCAGTCCTTCCCTAATTCAATATTCATTTGCAAGATATTTCTCTAGTTGAATTCATTTGAATAATTGGTTCAACGGCTTATTTGATGTTTAATCGGTTGGTTCACCGAATTAATGGTCCAAGCAATCAATTTATTACACTTCATAATTTCTTCAACAAAGATTAAAGCAAATGATTTAAAGAGCTTGTATAGTTTGTTTGGTCAATCCAATACTGTAAAAAATAATAATAATAATAATAATAAAACTCCATCTATAATTATTTATTAGTCACTAAATAATAAATACTGGCTATCATTTTGTTTAAATTAAGGTTTTCTTTTTTTTTTAAGATCCAAATTTATATTTCCAAGAAAAGAAAGAGACAAGAATTATAAGGAAAAAATTAATAAAATATTTAAAAAACTAACAATATTAATGACCTGTAAAAAATAAAAAGGAAAGTTAAATTAAACGACTTAAAGAGAGTGTCAGATGGAAATAATAATTCAAAAAAAGACTGCTCTAGTATTGGTTTGTTTGCAAAATTCCCACCCGGCCGGACAATTCTTCCCCGAAAAACATCTTTTAGAATAAGTCCAATTTTCCACAATATTTTTCTTATAATTCTTTTACTTTTATATATATCGTGCTTTTACTTCTTCTATCTCCTTTAATTAATTAATCTGTGCAGTAATGTCAATCCAAACAAGTTGCACTTTTAAACCTCTTTCCAAATTTTCAAATTTCTTCAATTTTTTTTTTTTTTAATAATCTTAATTTTCTTGACATTCCAGAAAGCCAAAAAAATATGTTCCATCATTTTCTCACGTAAACTTTTGGTTTCTTACAAGGCATCTATCTATCAACTCAATACAATTACTAATCAAATGGTACTAAAATTGAAATAGTCCTAATTTTCCACAAGAAATCGCCATCTTAGGCATAGTTATTCCCACCTTCCATCTTCATTGATACTGACTATACACTGTTACACTTTAACTTAACTTTTCCTAACCTTTTTGGTTAAAACTTTTATTAGTTTGAAAAATAAGACACTCAATTCCAGACAATACAAAATGAAATATGAGACATTCATTTTCGGGACAGAGGTAGTATAAAATTATAGTATTATTATTATTTTGTTATATACTCCAATTTAAAGTTTTACACAGATTAATTTTAAGAAAATTTGCAAGTAGATTTTTATCCAATTTGTTTTAGTGTTTTTATGAAGAAAATTAAATAAAGATAAATTGAATTAAGAATATTTTTTATATGAACCATGGCCGAGTATGATTATTCATATTAAATCACGTCAACTAACTGTAGAAGTTTTAAACTCTATGTATTTAATGTCTTGATCCCTCCAAACGCTAACATTTTTTTGATATAATGGATGATATAGTTTAATATACTCTCTTTGTCACTAAATATAAGTTATTTTAATTAAATTTTTTTGTCATTAATTATAAATCGTTAATTAGGTATTTTTTCTATATTACCTCTCTAATTATATATAGTGAAATGGAGTCCACATTTTTTAAAGGATATTTTATGGGGGAAAATTACCTTAATTTTTACAAAACAATGGCCAGTAACATTTATATTTAGTGATAGAGGGAGCATATAAAGAAAAAAATCCATGTGAGATATGGATTTCATTCATGGTTGTATAATTAAATTAGTATTTCATCTGTCCCTATTTATAAGTCAGTTGGAGCAATACCAAGGTTAAGTTTTTTTCTTCAACATGTCCTCAGAGGGAAGGAGATAACAAAAGAGAAAAGAAAAAAATGTTTTACGAAGAGAATGAGTGATATTAAAAAAAAAAAAAAAAAAGAAGGAGCAAACTATCATCAATAATTTATAATAATGAACAAAAAAATTCAAATAACTTATAAATAGGAATGAGGGGAGTATTATGTCTCTATTCTCGTCCGTTTGGAGTTAAAAAGGATTTTTTTTTTGGAGGAAATACAGTTTAAATTCATATAGCTCTTTTATTATTTTACTACATTAATAATCAAAAGCTGTTTAAATTTCTAAGATATTTTTGTAAAAACCTACTTTTTTTAGTTTACTTTTCAAAATTCCTAGTAGAAGAACATGAGCATCTTCTAGAAAGAAAGAAAGAAATTGAAAATTATGCCTAAAGTCTATTTGATTTATCTTCCAGAGGTGATTGAATTGCAATTCCTGTCAAATTATAAATCTGCAACTTTCAATGTATACAGTGTACACTCTACACACTGCTACTGATCCATCAATATGTTAGCTTATCTTTTTGATGGTCAGTTTGATGTTCTTGTTGTTTTACATGACAACCCTTTATATAAATATATATATATATATATATATTGAAAATATTGAAAAATAAAGTTCATAAACTATGTATAATTTCTTTATTCAGAATTAAATGATTATATTTTTATTTCAAGATATTTGAAATTAAATGTCTTATCTACTAAATTAATTAGTATTAAAATTTTCCAAAGAATTTGACATTGCATTATTAAAAAAATAAATTATTATATAATATAAAAAGGGGATATATTAATTCTAGATGGAGGGAGAAACAATTTTTAGAATTTATAAGATACAAGCAACAACTCATGAGTTTATTAACTTTATATTGATTAAAGCAAAAGTTGTGTAGATATTCACAAGAAATTTGTTGTTGATGCCATTGAAAACACCTTTCACTTTCTTTGAAAAAATTTTTATAATCCAAAAAAAAAAGGGGCCGGGGGCGGCGGGGAAGGGTCTTCATGTGCATGTTCTAAACCTTCGAGGCTGGATAATGAGAGTTAGGGAAAGGTAAATGTAAAAGAAGAAAAAAAAGTATGTTCTAATTAACTTATAAATTATATTAAATTTTTATTTTAAAAAAAATGATAATGTAATGTTCAAATTAATTAAATTAAAGCAATTTAAAATAAAATATTCAATTTCAGATAAATGAAGTATTAGAGATTTGAGATAAAATTAGTGTTTTCATCGTACGTGATTCCAAAAGAAAAAGACTTCTTCCACAAAATTATGCTATTGTTGAATTGAGAACTCCATTCCGGAGGTGAGAGACTCCGATTCTGATAGGCCATTTAGGCCACTCTCTCTTATTGCTTCTTCTTTTTTTGACTTTAAAAGAAAGACCACACACAAAATGGTGGTTTCGGAAATAATTGGACCATCTTTGTTACATTCTTTTGCAAGCTTATTGCAATTTCTATTATAACGTTTTTTCTTTTGATTTTTATGTATCTGCTATTCTATTTTGAATATTCAAATAAACACCATATTTTTTTTTAATTAATTCGTAATATAAATTGACACTATCATATTTAAATTATATTTTAAGTCATTTCTAAAAAATTGTAAAACTTAAAATAAAATATAAAATTGCAAATGAAGGGAGTAGATATTAATATAAGTTTAAAAAAAAAAGGGTAAAATGTCTTGGGAGACAAGATTTTAATCTACTGTATGCATTCTCCATTTGAGACGACTTAAGCATACACTCTTCGTTTGAAATTAAATGTCTTAATTTAATTTACATATATTTTAATTAAAAAAAATTAATTCATTAATATATTATATTATTAATTTTTTAATAAAATTTATACTAATTTAAATAATAAAATATTTAATTTTAGATAATTCAAAATAAAATATAGAACCCTACTTTTGAGTGTTTTTTCTTTTTTCTCTAGAAAAAGACTTTTTCTTTTTATACATTTCTTCCTCGTTCACTACTTGCACCTTCTCAATGGTGCAGACACGCTTCTTAGGAGCCCACAATATCTTTCCACTCTCACCGTCATAAGCTTTAAAAAAATTTTAAAATAAAAAGTCAAGTAAACGGATAAAACCCCCGTAGCTTATTTATTTAACATTTTCCATATAATACCCTCGAAATCTCTGAGCAAACTTTTCAAAATTGTTTATTCCCCTTGACAAATTATGATTTTGTCTTTTCATAATTAAACTTCAAAAATAGAAATATTTAGAGCTCAAAAGATACAATTTTTTAAAAAATACTACATGGATATTTATATCAAAAGACACAAATATTGCTATTGAAATATATGCACATATAAACAACACACCACTAAAACAGCCTAATTAAACCGTATTAACAGAGCGCTAAAAATCCTCTTCTTTTTTTTTTTTTCCATTTCTTTGTTTTTCATAAGGGATGTAAAGTCCTACTCACTCCATGTACATTTGAAAAAATCCCCACCAAGTCCTGCCGGTAAGGCAAATATGACTCGCGCCGCCGCTCACCGCCATTTTTCCCGCACTGCCTGGGAGCCATGGTTTTATCTGCAACCTTCGCCGTTACCACTACAGACTTGTCGAATTTCTCTACTTTGCGTTCTCTTTTCTTCCCATTATTAAAGTTATGGCTATTTGAATGACTCAAGAAGACAAATTTGTCCTTCCCGTCACTGCTACTCCGACGTACAAGGTCTCGGAACCTCCACCGCTTCGAGGAACCAGTTGAATTGCTCTTCTTACACTGTCCCCCATCGGCCCCTTTTGGGTTCCATACACAGTACGTGTCGGGAGCAACACCATCGAGTTCGTCGGCCTCGGAAGATGAGCAGGATGATGAAGGTTCTCTTTCCTCTATAAAAAACTTCCTCAGAGGCATACGAGTAGTCTCCGGAACCGGTGGTGGCTTTTGCAGAAATTTGTCACAGCTCAAATCCTCATTCTCCTTCCCCTTCTCCACGTCGTCAAGAAGCAAACTAGTATCAAAAAGAGGATAAATTGGACGGATTTGGCCATTGTAGAAAATTTCATCAGCAGGCGTTGGTGAAGAAACTGAATTCCTGGTAACAAAAGCAAACTCAAAATCTTCATCTTCCTCCTCCTCTTCTTCTTGATGCTGCCCATTATCACCGCCATCATCAATTTTCTCCATCTTCTCGTCTTTTTCCTCCTTTTCATAATCTAGCTCTTCATAAAAACTTTTCCCTACGAAATCATCATCAACATTCACACACAAAGAACCGAAACTCTCGTCAAAATCATCCTGATCTCGAAATTCTTCAACAACTCGCGCAGCAATTTCTGCTAGTCTACTAGACGAATAGCTAGTGAAGGTCGGCGAAAGCGAGAGCACTGGGCTCGTATGCATCATTTTTTCTGAAAGTTTAAGCAGCTCCTCCTCCGCCAAATTCTTCTAGTAGAGCGTATTTAAGTAATAAGGTAAGGCGTATAGGAAGGTACTGAAAGTGGTGGGAAAGACGAAGAAGAAGACAGAGGTTGGAAATGGGCGGAGGAATAGAAATGGGTGGAAACTATATAGGAATTAGGAAGCGATTGGTTGAGGAAATCTGTGTACACACTGATGATTTGCTTTTTGAAAACGAAAGATAAAATAGTGAGAGAAAGAATAATGAAGAGGGAGAAAATGGACGATTTACGGATGAGGGTGTATGGGGAGCACCGCACGCGCTTTGGGTTAGTACACGCAGTGAGTTGGGGAAGTAGGAGATGCAAAACTTTCGTGCTGTGCGGTTGGTTCTAGTCTAGATGACTCTAGAATTTTGTTGTCAATACAAATATGATGATTTATGACAAATGTTTTGATTCCACATGCTTCACTTCCTCTAATCCCATTAAATTAAATTAAATAATCTTAAATGTAATTTATAAAATATATATCTTTAAAACTAATTAAAAAAATACATAACTAATATCATAAAAGATATAAAGAAGATTTTATATAAATGGGGATTATATATGATTTTATATAAAAGATACTTTTTGGATGATAAGTTTCTATATATTATTTTAATTGTGTAATTTGTTTAATGAATGTTAACTCAAATTGATAAAAGAAAAATTAGTTGGATAAATAAACGTTGAGCTAGGTAAAGTAAAATTTGAACAAGTTTATATGCCCTATTATCACAATTTTATTCTTATTGAGGTATAAATAATTTATAATTATTCTTTTATTATAAATGATTTTATGGGCTATTTATCCATGTAAATATATACTTCCTCAGTTTGAAATTCAATGTTTCTATTTCTATTTTAAATTATTCAAAAATAAATACCTCATCTATTAAATTAGTTAAATTTTTATTAAGAAATTAATATTGGTAAGTTTAAAATGAATTGAGTCAATTAATTTTATTAAAATTTTTATAAATCAAACTGGGCATTCAATTTTAGATGGAATGAATAATATTTTCTAATATGATTTTTATATTTATTGTAGAAACTAAATTATAATTATTATAAATATAATTGTGGAACTTATTTTTTATGGGGAGCAGAGGGAGTATGAACTAGCAAAAAAAAAAAAAAAAAATGTTCACATGAGTGACCTTAGTAAATAGAAGTAGCCCTTTACAATCATTAGTGTAATTGGCCAACCATGAATGGGTAATGGAAAAGCAATGTAGAATTGAAATTTTCATTGAACAATTTGGTAACACGTGTAAACAAAATAGAAGAGAATAGAATGGTGCAAGGGATAGTTGTAATAGCGGCGGCAGGCTGGCAGCGGCAGCGGCAGCAGCTCAGCATCCAATATGAGTGGGTTCTTTCCTTGGTTTATACGAAAGGGAGCGTAGTGGTGGTGGAGGATGGTAGGGCGTGGGTAGCTGTTTGTGGGACTGTTCACACACGTGTAGGATTTTTTCGCTTGACACGCGAAAGACATTTCCGATTCTAGAAATGAGTTGGCTCAGTCTCATATTGGATATGTTCGTTGGTTTTGTTAGCTGTTTTTTTAACAAAAATTAATTAATTTATTTTAATGTTTCGATTGATAATTATAATAATGGGTTGTTCTTTTGAGTTTATCTGTTCAAAAACTGGGGAAACATTTTCTTTTGGTTCTGTCTAATTTTCTGTCACACGATGTATAACACTATGTTATTAATTATTTTCTTCTATTTTTGAATGTGGAACTGGAAAAAGGAATTGGGGGTGGTGAGGTTAGGGAACAAAAAGTTCGAGGGCGAGTATATCTTACAAGTATTAGAGATTTCCTTGATCAGGAATTAAATGATCTTTTTAAATTAATATATTTTTTAAAAAATATTGGACTATTTATTTTTAATATAATAATAACAACTATTTCTCAATAAAATTTTAATTATTTTAAAAAATAAAACATTCAATTTCATATATGAAAATACCATAATGCATTCTATACGGAATATACCGTTAAATCTTTAATAATCAAAATTAACGGTTAAATAATTTTTTTTATTTAATTTTTAAAAAATAATAAATTTGATCCAATACCCTTAGAGTTTAGTTTATCATTTTAGGATATAATATATAAAATATATTTAAAAAATAATTTTTTTATTGAAGATTTTATTTTTTAAAATAAAATCATGTATTGACGGTTAGAGATTTAACTGTTCACCTCGTATCGAGTGTACTAGTACATTCTATAGTATATATATATATATATTTATATAAACGGATTTGCTAATGAGCGCTCCGGAGTGCTGTACGCTCTAACCGTTACCGTAATTACTCTTTTTTTCTTTTTTTGGGGTTCAAAAATGAATTTTTCATTGACTTGTACAATTTTTGTTTTTTTAAATGACTTGGGACTTTTTCCACACAATCATGTAAAGTTCTTAGTAAATTTTTTATAAAATTACTCCCTCGGTTTATTTATTTATTTATTTTTATGCCATTTTGTTTGAGGTTGGAACAATAACCAAAGTAATAATTGTTTTCATAATTAATATTTTTTGGATTAAAATATCTCGAGATAAAACTCATATTAATTCAATTCTAATATTTGATATGATTAGAAAGGTATGACTAAAAAAATTTCCATCAAATAGTGTTTCTTAGGACATAAAAAGTAAACAGTTCTTATTGAAAAATACAAGGTGACCTTTTATTTTGAAATAAGTTTTTTTTTTTTTGGGGGGGGGCTAGAATGATATCTAAAAGAAAAAATAGAGAGAGTAGAAAATAAAATATTTAATTTTGGATTACTCAAAATATTTAATATTTAATTGATTGAGATTAAATATCTTACTTTATAAATTAGTTAAAATTTACAGAGAAAGTGACATTGTAATTTCAAACATGAGCCAACCCTTTGTACAAGTCAGAGATTATTTTTAAGAAAGATTATTTTGTATAAAAAATAAAAATGCGAAACCTGTCACAATTTTGTACAGCAACAGATGCAAGCCACGGGGTCCAAACGTGAAAGACGAAACTTTATCAACATTACAGTCGTTATTATTTTTTTTTAAAGGCATTTGAACCCGCTTTCGAAAGTATTTCGAAGTTTCACTATAGCTCAATTGATTAAAACTAGAGTTCACGGGGAGTTCAATTCAAATTTACAATATACATTATATAGATCGTATCTTTGAATTATTTGGTCACATCTTTAAAGTATATGGTCGTAAATTCTTAATACTATATTATATATTTATATATATAACAATAACATATTTTTTTAATATATTGTAATACAGAATCATATTGAATTGGATTGAAGTAGAGTGAGGTGTGGGGCTGCTCCGAAGGAGGCATTAGGCGTGAGGTTGAGGTCGTGATGCCTATTAGCTCAGGAACAAACTTATGATTGTGGACGAGGCCAATCCCCTGCCCACTAGCTGTACATGTATCGCGATCCCAAAATGGTGTGAGGTTCAATCCCTACGTACACGTGTCAAGAATAGATCATAGAAACTTTCTTACAAGCATAAAAAAAAAAAAAACAATAAAATGGAAATGCATGACTGCATGTTACTCTATCTCTCGTAACATTCTTCTTGGAGCTCCCTATGAACTTATTAAGAAATAGAAAGGACACTTCTTTAATTAGTAAGACGTATCTTTAATTAGTAAGACGTATTTCTATGTCTAAATACCCTACCAATAAGTATTTAATTAATTAGAGACTTACTGATTTATTTATAAAAATGATTGATTTTATGTGTTATATTTTTCTGTTGAAAATATATATTAGCATGATCTTAATTTGATGAGATTTTACCCTTTGAAGGGTAAGGGTAATGGACATTTTACCCGAAATCCTCTAATGATATCATAGCCAAGATGGTATTGGAATTGTTAAAATAGATAATATAACAACTTTTAATTAATATAAATTTAATGATTTTATTAATCAAATCAAATAATTTCATAATGATCTAAAATCAAGATCCTCAACTTCATTTTACATGTGTTATTTATTGAGCAGATTCATTATTTAAAATATAATCAACAAGCAAAATAAAATATAAGAAGAAACTAACTATGAGATTCAACACAAAAGGTAAATGCATTTGAGCAAGGATAGACAATTTCTTTTTTTTCTTTATAGGATGTAAGGTTCCTAAAAATCCTAATTCCACATATATACATAGTCATTAATCATTATGCACTGAAAATTTGCTATTTCTCTCGGATGCAAGGCCGTAAAAACATCTGCTAACGGGTGATTCATTCTGATTGAAAGTGGTTTAATTATCCCTCTATGATACTTCTTTAGGATGAAATGATAGTCTAACTCTATATGTTTTGTTCTTTCATGGAAGGTTGGATTCTCCACTATGTAAATTGCAACTTTATTTTCACAATATAATGGTACAGCCTTTTTATGCACAATTTTCATTTCTCCCAACAAGTAAAGCAACCATTGTATCTCACTAGTAATATAAGTCATAGCCCTGTGTTCTGCTTCTGCAGAGCTGCGAGACTCTATGGTTTGTTTCTTTGCCTTCCATGCTACCAAAGACCTCCCCAAGAATATACGAAAACTTGAATAAGATTTTCTGGTTTCAATATCATCCCAAGTATGATTCAAATCCAATGCCTCCAATTCTTTTAACATAGCAGCACACCAATTAAGATCTAAAACAGCCTCAAAAAAAGTATGTGGCTCAACATATGTATTAACATTAAGAACAAAAGATTTGTGATTGAGTGCTAAAGCATCATATGAAATAACCTATTGAATAAAATGAAGTGATTTGGAAGGAAGTGAAGAATAATGATAATCTGAAAGGTAAGAAGAAGGCTTAGATTGTCTAGTAGACTTCCTAAGAATGGGAAAGGAAGGTAAAGGAGATGAGAAGGAATATGAGTTGCAGAAGAATGAAGAGATCGTTCACAACATGTAGAAGGATCAAAATGTATAGAGGAATCAGGAGGTGCAAGAGGTAAAGAATCATTAAATGCTAAGTAAGAAGGAGAAAAAAAAAGGTAAAGAAGGAGAAAAATTAGGTAGAAAATTCTCTAAGTTCAAGAAGGGAAAAATAGTTTCATGAAACACACAACTTCTTGTGATGAATATTTGTCTCGAATGAAGGTTTAAAAGAAGAAATCCTTTAGCATGGTCAGGAATATCTAAATAGACACAAGCATAACCTCAAGGAGAGAATTTATGTTTGTGAGCATCAAGATTACTGCTATAAACCAACTAGCCAAAAACTCAAAAATTAGAGTAGTTAGGGAAACATTTGCGAAGTTTGAAATAAGGAAAAATAGACTGTAAAACTGGAGTTGGAAGGCAATTGATAATGCTTACTACTTGTGTACTAGCATAGGTCCAGTAAGATAAAGGTAGATGAGACTAGAAGTGTAAGGACCTAGTGACATTAAGAATATGTTGATACTTTCTTTCAATTATACCATTTTGTTGTGGAGTGTAAACATAAGAAGTTTCATGTTTAATACCATATTGAGCATAGAAAGAAGGTATATTGAACTTAGCTCCATTATCGCTGTGAATGGTTTTAATAGAAATAGAAAAGTGATTTTGTATATAAACACAAAAGTCTTTTAGAAATTGTTTAGCTTTAGATTTAGATTTCATCAAGAATATCTATGTAAATCTAGTAGAATCATCAACAATGGTAAGGAAATACTTGTGTCCATGAATAGAAGAAACTTTAAAGTGACCTCATATATCAACATGTGTTAAATGAAAAGAATTGATAGAGTGTGAAGTACTTAAAGAGAAACATAATTTTCTTTGCTTAACTAATGGACAAACAAGATAGCAACTATCAATAGGTACAAATATCAATCTATGATGAGTACTTAAAAACTTCAAAATTTGGGTTGAAAGATGTCCAAGTCTGTAATGCCACAAATTATTAGGAAAAACTGATTGTTGATGAGGGAGAATAGTAGGAATAGAGCTAATGACATAACCAGTAGCACAAACAGCAGAAGTAGAATTTGAAGAATGATCAAACAAGTAAAGACCAGTCACCTTCTTAGCAGATCCAATCATACTCATATTAAACAAATTCTGAATAAAACAACCATCATTCACAAAGGTTTAACAACATTTGATAGTTTGAAGTAATCTACTCAAAGACATAAGATTAAACAAAAATTAGGAACAAAGAAAACATCATTCAAGACAAGAGAAGGATTTAAACAAATAGTTCCTTTATGTGTGACAGAGGTTTTGGAACCATTTGGAAACTGAATAGTGACATTTGAAACAGGAGTTAAGGAGGAAAACAATGACAGATTACCACACACATAATCTATAGCATCGGAATCATTAATCCAAGTTCTTAAAGACAAACATAAATGCATACCCCCACTTGAAGAAATTTGGCTATGAGGCTCACGAATACTACCTAAAATCACAACATTCAGATTACTAACAGACAAAGAGTTAGCACCTGTAGAAGAACCAACATCAAACTTGGATTGTTTAGAATAAGAGTTCGATAATTGAATCAATTCCTGATATTGTTCTGCTATAAATTTACACTCTCCCGTAGCAGTTCCTTCATTTTGTTCAGTACTAAGATCAGTACTAAGAGCATTAAAACCAATATTTTCATGCACATCTCCTTCATCATCATAGCCATTCATCAAATTTATCCCGATCACATTATTTTTAATCTTAAAATTGGTAGGAAAACAATGTTTCTGATCACACCTCTCAATTGAATGACCACCTCGACCACACAACGTACAATGCCACTTTTTTTTTATTTCTAAACCTTCTGGTATTAGCCAAACTAGATTTGTTATCTCCAAAACCAATAGACCTGCTACTAAACAATTGCACTTGATCATTTCCAAGTTGTTTTTTAGTGTTAATCACCATATTATAGATAGTAGATAAACTTGAAAAAGGTACCATATAAAGTACTTGATTCTTCATATTAGAATAACCTTTATTTAGACTTTTAATGAATTTGATAACCTAATCAAACTAAAGATTATTATGTAATTTTCTCAACAAACCACAACGGCATTAAGGATGACAATTGCATGTAGGAAAAGGTCTCAATTCAATCGATTCTTCCCAAAGTACTCTTAGGTTTGTGTAAAATCTATTACAGACAAGTATAGTTCATATAACTCCAACCACATGTCCCTAGATGTCTTAAAGAACAAAATACTTTAAGAAATAGTTTCACTTATAAAGTTTAATATCTAGTCGATTATCATTGCATCTACCTGAATTTAAAGATCATATTTATCATCTCTAACAAGTGGTTTCAGTATGGTTCCATCAACAAAAGGAAGTTTCTTCTTAGTAATCAAACATATTTTCATGGATCTCACTCAAGTATGATAACTAGAACCAGCTAGAGGCAGTTTCACCAAGGCTTGAGAAGAAACTTCACTCGGATAAAGATAATATGGATTCACTATATTGTCAGCCATGATTCAATCAAATCACCAGAAGAATCAAAAGGTAAAAGAGAAAGCAAATCAAATTCGATCTAAAAAGGATAATTTCCTTCAATCAAACAAAAGGAAAAACACGCCACAGTACACCACAACAAACTAGTGAAATTAGAAACAAGAGAAAAACTCAGTTGCGGAAGAAAGGTTGCTCTGATACCATGATAAAATCACGGTGTGCAGAGAATGAAATGTAAAGAGAATATTGAGAGGATATCTTTTTTCATTTAGTTGAAAAGAAGAAGAATACATTTGCACACTAGATGCTTTATATACAAGAATAATGAACTTAAACTACAGCTGTAAAAAGCTCAACTAGTAAGCCAACTAACTAACTAACTAATTTGTTGATACTGTTGTCATCCAAGTCTGCTTGGCATTTGTCATTTGTAACACACCGAACTTATTTAGGGAATATATATAGCAGGAACTCGGAAGGCATCTTTGATAAAAAATTCTTCCATTTTCTTCTTTTTTTGGTCAGTTCTTGGTAGAGTTAATGACTTTTGAATTATGAGTCTGAGAGTGAGATCACTAAGAAGAGAAACTGTCTAACCGAGATGGAGTCTGGAGCAACAGAGAAGCGAGAGCGGCCAGCTATATCGTGTAAGAACTAAGAAGAAAGAAAAAGAAAATATCCCTTGAGACAAACAAATAATAGGAGTAAGAGTGTAATAAAATATTAAACAAATTATAAATTTTTTAATACTTTGGTCTTGAGGGATAGTCCTACTCGACCCTCTCGAAACTGTTGTTGGTCCTTGACTCTTAAGGAACTGGTTAAAAAATCCTTATTACTATTGAGGTTAGGTTTTTCAAATCCTAACCTTTAAAAACTTGGAATAGGACCGATCCGATCCAACCCACTTTGACAGTTTTTTATTTAGTTTAGTTTATCTTTTTAATATTTAATATATAAAATGTATATTAAAAATTAATAATTGAACACTACATATAAGATTTTTATTAATATTTTTTTAATATAATAGGAATTGATACACGAATGAATGTGTAATAGGGATAGGAGATCCAAAATCTATAATATAGGAAATATTAATTCTTCTAGAAATTAAAGTACTCCGTCTATTCTCAGCCTCCAGGATATTACCGAAATTCTCATCACCAACCATTTGGAGGTGCCCGCATCTGTAAATAGTGACACTGATTTAAGAACTTGCCCTGAAAATTGCATAGACAAAATTTTTCCAATAGTTTAGAAAATTATTTTCTATTAGAAAACCTACTATTTTAACTCTGATATCTTTGGTTGTTAAGTTGGATAAAATTTCTTCCTCAAACTTTCTCCTATCTTGATGTATACACATACGTACGTGCATTTTCGTCCTCTCCTCGGGTCACCTTCAAACGTACGAAATTCTAATAGAAGAAGCTTCCAATAATTTAAAAGTCTGCAAAATTTCCCTACGCATTCTCCTTGTTCATGAACATCCACGAAGCGTATCTATGTAATTTATTCTTTCTTTCTTTCCCTCTCTTGTTTGGAAGATGAGGAACACTGTCATTTTCCAATTAAATTATTCAAAGTTTCCAGAGGATTGCTGAATTGTAGATAAATCAAATATATACAAGAAAAAAAAAAAAATAGTATTCACGATAATACAAAGAGGAGTACTATCTGTATGATGAATTTCGTTCCTCTTGATAGGGATTTCTTTGTATATATTTGATTTATTTATTTGTATCATCTTTTCCATATTCATATTTACTGGACTAGATTTTGTCGACATAAAGATAATCAATTTTTTCCCAAGAAGGAAAGTGGAAATTTACATTCCTTTCGTTTGGAATTGAACGTTTCATTTTTTATTTTTTACCGTTAAAAAATAAACTTCTCATTTCTTGAATTAGATAAAAATATTACTAAAAAAAATTGACATTGTAACTTAAAAATGAATTAAGGTAAATTATTTTCTTAAAATGTGTGTAATTCAAGATGAGATGTTGAATAGTCACTATGTTTAATGGGAGTTGCGACTATATAAATATAATTATTTAAAAGTCCTCAAATTGTTAGTTATTTAAGGATTTTTTTTTACTAAAAAATGAAAGAAGACTTTGAGGGCAAGCCAAGTCTCATCAATGTTCCAAGACTTCAACGGCATTGCTTAAATGAATGCGTCATATAATTTGGAGCATTTTTATCGTGGAAATTAAATAATTAATGTTTTCGTAATCCACAAGTAATATCTTTCATATGCCAAAATGATAATCTTTTCAGTTCTAAACTCAATATGAAATATTCTCTGAGAAGATACAACGAAGGAAATATTGAAAAGCTTGTGATACTCTTGCGCAGAGGATACAAAGCTCTCCATTCGTTAACCATGATAGAAAAAACTGCACCTATAGTTAATAATTCAGCTGATCATTTTAACCATGATTACCTGAACATTAACTAGTTCCGATTACGCTTATTCGGAAATATATTAATAGGTGGAGTGACGAGCACGTAGATAATAGATTTTGAGTTTGAATTTCATCAATATCTTCTTAGATTAATAGAATGTTGAGGTGCATATAAACCGATAACGGATACAAGTTTTAAAAAAAAAAAATTCCGGAAAACTAGTTCCGATTATACGGTTACACGAAGCGACAAACTACTAAAGTCTAATCCTGTTGAGAAATCATTTGGGTCAACATTTTTGTAAATCAGAGATAAAAAAGTAAGACAGAAAGAGGAACCTCTTTATAGGGCAGTGTTTCTCAGAGCTAGACGGAGCTGCGGACCCAACTAGTCAGATATTTATGATGTAAGCCCATACATAACTGGGCTTCACTGGCCTAGCCCAACTAAATTAGAACCATACCGGCTCATGAATGCCAATCTAGTTCTTTTAATATTCTAAAAAGTTACTCCTTAATAATCGATCAATTAATTTTCGACATTGATGAATTTTTTAATATAACTTTTATTTATTTTGAAAACAATTATAATGTTAAAATCTTAAAATTGTTCTCTTTTAATTCTTACATTATATATTAGTCTTGTTATACTTCAAAATTTTTACCAATATTAAGTTAGAAAATAACCCCTGAAATCAAATTATTATTTTGATTTGTTGATTTGATAGTATGTATTTATTATTATTTTTTTATAGTACAAAAATTAAAATTACAAATCAATCAATTAAATACTACTTAAAAAAAAAATTTATATAACCTAAAAACGTTGAATATACTTTCATCCCGTAGCCCGAAGGCCAATCGAATCTAAACCTGGCCTGAATCTTTTCAGAGCCTAAGTGGAATAGTGTCTAAATATGAAACTAACTATATAACGCGTATTTAATATGATCCATCTTTTAATATTTCGGTATTTCTTAACACCTGCTATTATTGATTTGAATCCTTCATCTCAAGGCCAAAAGAGTTGACATGGACCTCCCATCATCATATTCCCATGTAATAATAGAAGAGAGAATACAGAAAAAAATTTGACCAAAGAATGGACTTCTCATTACCGATGGCTTCTTTAGCACCTTTGCATCACAATTGTTTTGACGACTTACAAAGTTACAATATGGGCATTTATACAAACACCAGTAGAGCTATCAAGTTAGAAAGAAACAGATTACTATATCTGCAAATGCTAACTCTCTAAATCTTCTAACAAAACTCTAAACCTTCATTCTTGAGCATGCACAATCTCATCCGCGCTTGCTTCCCTTTGATATGTTAAGCTGCAACAGAATTACAATTTGCAAGGCAAGATTAAAGAATAAACAGATAATGTTTTGAAGAGTTGGAAATAAAGGAACTATGCAAAATCATCATAGAAAAATCCTTTTGAAACAGAGCAACCTTTCATTTGTAAAACCAGTAAAATGGCATGAAATAGTCTTATATAACTCTTTTATATGTTTGATGCAACAAAATAAGGCTGTCATAGCCTCAAAACACTTGCTGTAAGATGCCACATGAAAAGGAATGTCAGGAAAATGTGCCTTGTATTAGGCCTTCAATGAAACATGGCAAGAAAGAAAAAAGAAGAGAAAAAAAGAACAATTAAAGAAGCATTAACTCAACATCCACCCATCAAATAGTGTTCTCAAAGGATAATATAATCAGTCTAAAAGGAATCAATCATTTTTTATATACTAATAAAAGTACCTTTTCTGTATAATCTTTTATGGCTCCAACCAGCAGTACATCTCCAGTGATTTTCCTAACTTGTTTTATCATTTCTTGTCGTGTGATTCTTCCTTCCTGGATCATGACAAACATTGAAAGAAAACGTTGAGAATGTGGACAGAAATTTGTGGTAAATTCAAGATAGCACTAATTACTTAAATTTTTACTTTATGATCAGTGTGAAAGTTTTGGATCATCTTAATGCTTTCAGGAGCCAAGTACTTTGAAAGGGTGGATATCAGCGTTGGAAGTGGCATCCAAGGAGAACTTGGTTTCCTCAGGGGAATTAAAGATTGACTCTTTCCTACAAGAGAATAGAATAGAATAACGCATCAAAACGTCGGCTCAAATCTATGCCGTAAGTATGGAATCCTTCCAACTTCATAATCAAGAAATTGAAATTCAAAGAACTCCGAAGTCAATGCAGAATAGATTACTCTACCTTTGGCGGCGGGTGTAGCTCTTACGCTAATCACATATTCTGGCAATATGTGAGTATTCATGTGAGTGGGCCAAATGATATATCTCGTAGGATTTAACAAGTTGTCAACTCCTGAATCAAACTCCTCAGAACTCGGATGGCATTGCTGGGAACCAGGACGAACAAGCTCCGACTTCCCCAATATAACCCGGCAAAGCAAAAGGTGCCGCCGTCCATCCTCATCAACAGTTGACAAATGAAGGCTGCAGTACAGAATTAAACTATTTCAATGGATTGAAATTACTAAAAAGAAAGTTCCCGGAAAATTATTTGAATCAGAGTTACCTTTGTAGCGGATACAGGGCGGAAGAAAGATAGATTCCATGGCCATAAATTCCGCTATTTACAGTGTGGCCAAATCCATGAGAGAGGATTGTATTGATATCCTGCTTGGAACCACAATACCAACCATACTTCCAACAATCATCCCCATGGTTCTTCATCTCCGTGGCCCTCAAAAAATTCATATAGGCTAGAAATTTTGCTTGCCCCGCCACGCTAGTATAAACATTACGATGAATAGCCTCAATACTGGTCTGCATCCCATACCCAGCCAAATCTGACAAGAATTTCTGCCTGATCATTTTGTGAAGTGTATCATCTTCATCAAGTCTGAATATATCGGAACCAAACAAGGACGCTTGATCTCCATTGGAAGGTGTATTCTCTCCACAAGAAGAGCCAGAGGTACAACTTTCAGAATCAGAAACCACTTCTTCCTCAACCTCACCCGGTTGATGGACAAAACATCCCAGATTATGTTTTGCCTTGACTTTGCAAACACCGTTATCACCAGGCTTACTCTGTTGCACATTGCTCTTCATACAGGCCATTCTAATTTCAGAAATCCAAAGCCGTAAGCAAAAGCAAAGCTGTTCTACAAACCCAGAAACAGAAGTGCAGCTAGCAAAGTTCTAATGGACAAAGAAATCTAACAGTAAACTAGACAAACAGGAAATCTCGGTCAACAAAAAAGATCCAACTTCTCTAAAATCTTCAATCAAGATCTAAAACAAAAATCCAGAAAAAACCCAGATAGAAATGAAAGAAAAGAAAATGTTCCTATTCTAAAGTCAGTCCTCTAAGCAGCTGAAACATAAGAAGAATCGAGAATTGGGCAAGAATTATTTCCAGAAACGGGATGAAAACTCCTCTCTCTAACATGTGATTGTTGTTTTTCATAAAGAAAGACATGGAGACATAAATAAGGAGATCATGAATCCAGTTTTAAATGGGAGGTTAAGAATCTAGACTTGGGGAAGAAGGGAACAGAAGAGGTAAATAAGGAGGGAAAGGAGAGACAGGAGCCAACGGATAAACCGCCTCAAGTTTTTAGTGTCACAACCGCCTTTCCTTTCTCTTCAGTTGGCGGTCCATCATTTTATAGTTTACCCTGCTATGGGCGGTTCCATCCTCTGTCCCCCGTTTTGACTTTTTCTTTTCCTTTTTTTTTTTTTTTTCTCCCCTTTCTTTACCTCTTTTACCATTTGGATTTACAATTTACTTCGTGGTTACACAGTACTGCTCACATCGTTATCTTTATAAAATAAAATTTTTTTTGATATATTATTTTTTTTTTTATGAATCCTTTAAATAAGAATTCTATATATTCTATTCTCTAGAGAACCTATCAAATAAAGAAATTTATGTTCTTTCCTTTAAAAAATCCATCAAATAAGAGTCCTACACACTTTCTAAAACCTAAAAATTAGTATCGAGAGTGTTCTAAATCTCACCCCTTGATAAATGAACTATTTCTAAATGATGTATAAATATTTTACTTAGTTTGAATTAATTTAGTCACGTTTAATGTTAAAATAATAAGTTATTACGTAAATAAAATTAACTACTCAATACATAAATATCATCCTTCTATTAGTTAAAACCTAAATTTTTTTTTATTAACTATAATGAACAGTTTTAGTTTTATAGCAAAACTATCCCAAAATATCAAAATAAAAATCATAAAGTTTTTTCTATCCATTCTAAAAAATAAATAAATAAAATTAACCTTCTCGATTATAATTTCTTTTCCCCTTTTCATCTCTTAATCAATACACCAGAAAAAGGAAATGGAAATGCGATTGACGACTCGACCAGTCTGGAACGTTTTACCTCTTATTTGTTAAATAAATTTTTCTTAATTTAAAAATTATAAATTAATTACTATTCATATTATCATTAGAAAGGAAATAACCAAAGGAACGTGATTCGGCCAGGTATACCATTCTGGGAGGCTGTTAAAGATAACCACGCAACCCAAGAAGGTTTCCAATTCTCATTTTGTATTCGGATTCGAAAATGAAACCGCCAACTTTACCGCGGCGTTATCTACGCTCTCCTCTCATGCGGACGTGACTACGTATGCGTGTGGATGCATATGTATCTATCGCGTATAAATAAATTATTACTATTATATACATGGACTTGAAGATTAGATTGGTTTAGGGTTTAATAATATTCTAAAGGGAATTCTTTAGGACTGTCAATGGGTTCGGGTACATCCGGACCTAGATCCATAATCGATTTATTTATCTTGAAATCAGTATATGATTTTTAGATCTAGAGCCGACTTGGACCTATTTAGAATTTAATAAATGGATCCAAAATTAGGATTAACTATCCCGTACCCGTTTAGGATCCAACTCGAATAGTTTATTAATTTTAAAAAAGTAGAATTTTTATAGACCATTAGATATATCCTACGTTATAACTAACCGTTGTAATTAACTCAGATGAAACCCTATCTTTTAACTTCTTACAAATCATTTTTCACTTTGCACTGCCTCCTCACTCTTCATCACTCTCACTCATTTTTTGTAACTTACAAACCCACTCTCAAACAGTCCTATTCACAGCTCTTCACTCACCTTCCTTCTCTTCAAACATCGATCTTCAACCTCAAACAAGAAAAAACACATGGAGATGTCATCCGATTTAATCCTGTTGGTAGGCAATTTGTACTCTCTCAGTCCCTGCTTTTTCTCTTCTTCTGAAGGTTTTATTCTTGCACTTCTATCTTTTCTGATACTATAAGGGAATCAAGTCAAGAGAGTAGTTTGAGACTCTTGAAAAATTAAAACTAAAAATGACGGCTTCAAGATCTTTCACCATTGGGGAGGGGTATCATATCCTTGGGGACCATTTAAGAAAATGGTTTATTTGCTGTGGGAACCATGTAAGAAAATGACAAGTTGCAAAACAATGGTAATGATTTCATGTTTATGGTAAAATGACTCCTTTTTTCCCCTTTTCCGAGACTATATAAATGCTAGCTTCTGGATACTATCTTCATCATAATGCATGCCTACTATGGTGAGGTTTGAAAAGGAGTTGGATGTTTGGATTGTTGAATAGTCTTGGGTTTGTATTTTTTTTTGAGGAGTTTTTGTTGGTTCTTGTAACATACTTCTATTTTCTTGATTACTTAATGTAATGTTGCTAGAAAAATGCAGATAATTAATATTAATTTTTTTTATTCTTTTTTTAGGATATCAAGTACATTTACGAATTCATTACAAACATCTAGTTGCAGAGCATTCACGGAAGCCAATCAAGTAGTGGATTTTAGGAATATATAATCGAGTCGGGTATAACTATCCCATTAATAAGTCGAAATTGGGTAAGCATATGTATTACCCATCGGGTAAACGGATGGGTTAGGTATATGATTTTTCTCAAGGGGTCTGGGTCCGGGACACTAGGTTTTGGATCCAATAAGACCCGTTTACAAGAAAAATTCTTAGCCTAGCCAAATGGGTTTTCATATACAATATTGTTAAATATAAGTTATTATCGTTTGTTAATTATGTATTTGATGATACTTTTTAATTTTTATATATTATCCCTCTTTGTTAGATGTTTAAAAAACATACATATATTTTGAAAGAGTGATTAGAAGATATTTTAAAAGAAAAAAAAACTACTTTAATTTTACAACATGACGACCGATCATAACTTGTATTTAATAACGGAGGGAACAATAAAATAAACATAAAGATCAATTGTCAATATCTTAAAAATTCAAAATCATCATATATTTGTTTTGAAATTATTGTAGTACAGTAGTTTTTATTTTTAAGAAAAAAAATTATAATGATTCAATGTTATCTTTGTATGTCGTGTTTTGCTTGGTTCAGAACTATTATTATTATTAGTAATTTATGCTAACAAGTGGATAGATTGGCAATTGATGAGATCCAAATAAAGAATTGTATATTGAATAAAAAGAAATTATGGCGGATAAGTCTTGGTTTCTTAATTCATAAGTATATAACATTATACCAGTCGAAATCTATTACTAATACGGATAGTAGTAAAAGGAAAAGAAAGAATTCATCAATATGGCCTATTTAATTTTCAAATGAATCATATTTTGTATTAGAAGTGTGTAAAACGTGTAGTAAGCTTTTTAAAAAAAGAGATTCTTTTATAGAGACATAAATAAAATAATTTATATTTTGATATGGGAAAACGTTTTCTCCTTTTCTTCTTATTTTATCTCTCATTTTTAAAACAAAATAAGTGTTTTTTTTTTTTAAAAAAAAACAAGATCTAAATCTGTTCATGTATTACTAATAATAGATATCACTTTAACTCAATTGTTTATAAGCTCAGTTTTACATGCCTAATGGATTTGTGTACACCGACCAATACCGTAGGACAAGATTTCCATATTAAATATTTTCCTTATGCACCCCAAAGAATTATTTTTGGAATCTCAATTGTCGGCTCTAAATATAAATAATTTAATTTTTATATATTATATTACTATACCAAAAGAAAAAAAGAAAAGCTGTAGATAGATTCTATATACGGGAGCTGCGGCATCTGGTGGGTGAGGAGTTCAACTTGTATTTGTGTATTTGTTTCTTGTAACTTGGGTAACCAGGGTTTCCCTTTTCTTTTACCATTTAATAAAATAGAGTAATAGTATGCAAGAAAAATGAGTCGAACTCATTATAGGCGTTTAGGACTGCAAGTGAGTTCAATCGAGTTTGAATCTGTCAGACTCAGACTCGACTCGTTTATATTTTTGTAGGCTTGTTGAATTCACGTTTGGGCTCACTCAAGCTTTTAAATTCAAATTTGAATTGGACTTATTAAATATTTAGAAGGTTCGAGTTTGAGTTTGTTTAAGTGCGGGGAAAAAAGGTTTTAGCGTTTGGCCTTGTTTGAGCTCAACTCGAATCCAAGTTCGAACTCGTTTTCCATCCGTTAATTTATTTTCCTTAAAACTTCAATAAATATATATGGTAGATGGATAAATAAAATATATTATATAAAAATAAAAAATTTATGTATTTAATAAATAAGTTATATTATATATAATATTATAAAACAAAATATTATTTATATTAAAAGTTTATTTAGGCTCGCAAGTCGAATTGAATACTTATGAGCTTGGCTTGGCTCATTTTGAATTCGATTAAAGCGAGTCGAATTCAAACTTTTATCAAGTTGAGTCCAAACTGTTTGTGAATTGTTTTGTTTCATTTATCTCCTACTTGCATTATGCAAGTTTCTCCTATGCTTCATCGAAAATTATTGTTAAATGTTAATCTGAGAAAGTTGATTAAAATTTTAAGGACAATAAGTATTATTATAATAATAATAATTCTTTCTTTCTTTCTTTCTTTCTTCTTCTTCTTTTTTTTTAAAAAAGAATTTAACCAAATTCATAATTTAGCATTAAAGATTTATAATACCCGAATTATTATTTTAATATATTTGATTCACGAAAATCAAATTTTCATCTAAAGTTAAGTCCAAAATGTGAACCTAAATATTTTCTGTCCACCTAATTAAGATTCCCATGAGCATGAATCCACTTGAATTACCTGAACAAAGGTAGGCGTATAATTGAAATCCCAATTTGGAAGTCAACAGAAGCAATAATTTAAACCCTCAACTCAGGTAAGCTATTTTGAATAAGAATACTCCCAATTTGTAATTTCTTGATTACCAAGCCAAAAAAGTAGTAGTGGTACTGGTATTTTGGGAACCATCTTTACTATTGTTTAAATTCTCAGCCTACCTAATAACGTGACAGCCAAACTTTGAATTCATCAACTTCCTTTCCCAATTTGGACTCCAGTGGTCCAACGTTACTTTTAGTGGCCTGTGAAGTTACTTAAATGCCCATTCCCGTGATGCTACATCCCGAATTGTACGTTATATTTTATCTTCCCTAATTATAAATCACTATAGAAAAATTAAGATAAATTGTACGTTATATTTTATCTTCCCAAATTGTAAGTTATATTTCATTAATATTAAGATAAATTTTTTTTTTTAACAAAAATATATTTCACTATAGAAAAGCTTTAAACGGGAAAAAAAAAAAAAATTATAATTAGAGTGAGCGGAAATGGATGATGAGTAAAATAACTCATGATAAGGAGGGGTGAACTCCTCGTAATTCTTTGGCTGCACTTCTTGAAAAAATATCGAGCTCAAATTTAACCACTAAATTATATTCTCTTGAATATTCTTATTTTTATTTCAAAATATTTCAAATAAAATATATATTATTCAAAAAATCAGTTTAAAATTCAATATGTTCCTTAATTTTAAAAAATTTATAATTTTCAAACTAGTGTAATCTCACAATTATTTAGATTAATTACAAAAATCATTTGACATTTAAATTTAAGGCAAAAAAGAAACTTTTATAAAGTAAAGTAAAGTAAAAGGTGAACATTTAATTCTCGAAAAAGTACAATTATTTGCTAAGATATGTCTTAAATCAAAATAATTCATAACAAAATTGACCGCAACCGAATATTCTGTCGCAGACAATAATTACTTGGGATACAAGTCGCTTAACTAAAAAGATCTTAATCGTGCGGGTTTGCCCACGTACTCTGGTTAAGTCCTATTCTCTCGGGTTATGGTTTAGGGCTTCAAACCTAATATTCACACTTGGACGAAGAAGCATCAGGAACACGGCAGTACTTATATTGCTGAATTATATTATATGTATATGTATGAATGTGAACCCCATACATGTACAGGAGCCTTGTATGTACAGAAGAACTCATCTGCAACAATCCAAAAAATATGAACAGAAGAAACTGTTGAATAGGGAGGAAGTTTTATCTCATCACATCCACGCAGCCCAACCCGGAAACAGTTGAGATAGATGATCAGCATCAGTGGCATCTTGTATGAGTTGTTGAACCTGCAAAAAAATGAGCCTAGATTTTATCCTCGGAAGGAAGAATAATTCGGTTCGAATCACTCTTAGAGATTTGATTATGTATGGTGTTATGTGAAGATCCAGAAGCTTTTTCTTTTTTTGCTATTAGGTTTTGAGTATTACCTGTCCATGAACGCTCCTCATTTCACCTTCTTCATAGCCATCTAGCTTTTGTTTAACGCGTAACAAGGCCCTAGCAGCATCTTTGTTCCCTTCATATTCATCATCTGAATCCTCCAAGCTAGTGTCCAAATCATAATCAGTTTCCTATAAAGGGATTAAAAAGTAATGAATAAGCAATCGTTTTGTACTGAAGATTACATGACGAATTGAAGCATGTATCTTGGATTTAACTTATATCAACTTTGACAGCCACGACAACAAATACTGGTGATTCTGAAACAGCTATCGTACCTTTTGAAGTTGCAGGGCCTTCAAAGGAGAGAGAGCCCACTTGTACAGAGGATCATGGATGAACACCTGCACCAGTAGCTTATCGTCTGTTAGGTGACAGAAATGATAAAACATGTAAATGAGTTAAGACAAACGATCTTCAGAAATGTACCTCAACAATAGTCAGCAGTGCTTCTTTATTTGTTCGCATAACAGAAAGAGTTTCCTCACAACACCTTCTGAAAACCCCTTCTACTCCTGTTATTCCCATACCATCTACGATGTCCCTAGTCAACCTAAATGGTACCTAGAAATAAAAACACAAAGGAAGCAAAGATGGTTGGATAGGATTAAAAAAATGGATGAATCAAGGAAAATTGATCTATAATGGATGGAAAATTGACAAATGAGAAATACAAACCCGCTCAGGTGTCTTGAGCATTAGGCCTTGCTCAAATGCAACACCCAAATCTATGTGAACAACTTCTGCAGTGGCCTGATCGATAAGGATATTCATGGCATGCCTGTCTCCAAGACCAACAATGTAACCCACCTGAATATTGGAAAAAGGGTTTACGGACGAATCTTCACCAATTGGTGATAACAAAAAACCAAATAGTATTGATGTACAAGGGCCTTAACAACATCACACACGCACCAAGCAGGACCAGGAAATGGCAAAAAGGGAAAAGAATTAGAAACCCACGGGGAAGCATATTTTCATAGGAAATTGAAATATTACATGTTCTCAGACAAAAGCTGACAGGATTTACATGCATCCTTATGCAGAAATTCTGTCACTAAATACTGGAAAAGAATACCTACCATTGAACTAGCAGCCACACTTCTCGTATAAGCCAGCCTCTTCTCAAACCAATCAGATGGATGTAAAAATCTTTCCAAGAAAAAGTTATGCATGACAGGTCTGCATTAAGTGAGATCAGATTGATCAGAAGATAAACTCTACTTAAAGAACAAACTTAATTAGAAAAGAATAAGAAACCTGAAATGCTCACAAACTTCCTCCAATGCCTTGCGCTTGTCTCTTTCCTACAAAGCATGCAGTTTTCAGTAACCAGCAATGCAAGTTGTCCAATACATTCCAATATCTCTGTTTGAAATCAGGGGTATATTTACAGCCAAAAGCAGGTTCCCAGGAAGAAATTTGGTGCGATTAAAATAGGTTTTATTTAAGAAGAGCATGGAATCACTCTCCAGAATCAAGCACCAAAAGATAGGACGAACACCATCATTATTAGCTAACAGTTCTAGAGCTATCCTAGACCATGTTTCCTTCTAGTATAAAGAAGCTTGATGATTATCTCTCCACTAGCCATGGATAAAAAGGATCACATATATTTCATGGAAAAACTTAAGAAGGCATGAAAGATGCAGTGAAGCACCTGGACATAAGAATAACTAGCGGAACAACATAATTTATACAAAAGAGAGAGAACAGTCAGAGAGCATTTACCGCAGTCATGTGCTGCCGACATTTAGAGAACATCCAATCTCCCACCCCATAACGTGCATGGGCTCCACCATTTCTGTTGCTGATTGGAAGAGTTCTAAAATTTCAATATCTGAAGTTCTTTCTTGAACAAGTACACACTTCTTGACTGCTGAAGTAATGTAAACTCACTTACCTTCCTATGAGATATTCACTAAGCGGTACAGTTCCATTGACCCATTCAAGAACACCAGCACTTGGGGTAAAAGGAACAACCTGTTTCATAAAGAAGATAATGTGCTGTTCAGACATTATATACATTTCACATTTTTAGGAGAAGGGGAAAAAGAAAGAGCTATCCCAGTAATCAAGAAGCACAAGATTTATAATAAATACATATTAGCACAGTAATCAGTTCAGTTTTTGCACAGTAACCATATGGAACGTCCATTTCAAGTCTGATTCTTTGTATTCAACTTTCATAGAGTAACAATAATTCTCCTGTTAATCTATTTTCAGCTGATATGGAGGCTGATTGGTAAAGATGGTCAAAATGCCAGCCAGGTAGATTATATTATAAGCAGCTGGAGTTTAGAAGCAATTCATAACACATTAAATTGGCAGCCAGGAGTAACCAAAAATAGGTATGGGGATACGTGAAAACTAACTACAATAAACATCTATAATGAAGTTAGTCATATTGCCTTCAGCATTGTTTAAATGGTTGTAAAATTCGGATGACCTTCCTGCAATGGACTCAAAATCTAAACAGTCTGGAAAAGCATTGCAACAAGAATTAACTGAAAGAACACAAGAATAAGTAAATGAACAGCACTAGAATGAGGTTATTTTTCTGTAAGAACAAGACTACCTAGGAGACTAAAGAAATGAAAAATACTAGAAATAGGTTTGTTTGTCTGCGCATTACCGAAAAACTCTCAATTACTGAACCACCTTAAAAGTTGTCCTTTGGAAGAAAGGATACCTTGTAGGTGCGTATTCTCAGTCTCCTTTTCCGTGTGTCACGGTGATTATTTAAGAAAGTGTTAACTAAACCAAAAAACTGTTCCATTACCTGCATGCAATTGCAAACTTCTGTCAGTCAAGCATAGAACGCCTTTATGATTCCTTTGATTTAATTGATGTGTACACAAAGAAACCAGAACACAAATAAGACAAACCACATCTGAAACAAAAAGTTATATTATACATAACTAAGGTGCGCATATAAGATTTATGAGCACCCTCTGGTTCAACATTCCATTCCAGATTATTGTGTCAGTAGAGAAATCTTCTTAAAACACACAAGGATGATGACTTACAGCATCTTGTCGAAGATCATCATTTCCAGATTTTGCAAGTTGTCGATAAGTTTTACCATCAGACCCGAAACACTCAACCACTTTGGGTTCATTTATACCGTTCATCACTCTGCCAAATTTGTAGACCATATTGATACATTATTATTTTGCATGAATGCAAATGGTGATTTAAAGGGCAACCAGTAAAGAAACCATCGACAGTACTTACGTCACCGAATCTTTTAACCCTCTGAAGTGAGGAAAAGATCCTTCGGGATATTGGCCACTCCGGTCAACAGGGAAATTAGATGTTACAACAGGGGCCTGAAGATCCATTAATGCAGGTTTCAGATTCCAGGCAATTACAAATAGGAACATGAGGGCAAATAGGATATGGCGAATATGAGGAAAAATGAATATCAATGTGGGATGCATTTTGATTTAGGACTCTCCAAAATTGATATTGTATTGTAGTAGTAAAAATATTTTTTAAATTTCCACCGCATCTAAAAATTCAGGACACATGAATGGGCTGAACATAAATTCTCAAAGCCTCAACATGTGGTCAATAACAAGAGCGTGAAAACTGGCCTCCCGTTCTCATTGTAGGTTAATTTCTACCTCATCTGAAAGTTTAAACCAATAGAAAGGTTAAATTTAACCTCTTAATGGTATTTTGGTTAATAAGCACATAACATTTAACTTACAAGGAACCAAGAAATCTGTAAATAGAAAAAAAAATTCTTCAGAAATAAGGAGATTCATTAAACCACTAATCATACTATATAATCAGGAAAGTCTATACAAGGTGAAGATACGAATACTAATAGTCAACCAATCTAAAAAGAATTCTGATTATTTAACAAATAAATCCATATTGATGAGTAGTTAAAGTTCTAAAAGTCCAATAACTGCTAAATGCTTTAGACCAGATAGACCAATGAACTGCTATTTGATATATTCTCATGTGTATGTGCCAAAGCATCAAATTTGCATGCTCTATTGGCCCGGATTAATTGTGCATGAAATGACGAGAATATTGGAAAGCAATTATCTGATACTTGGAAATTGAGCAACTATTAAGTTTGGAAATGGATTTAGAAGATTGTCATGTTCAAAACTCAAATATAAATTGGCAAAAGAATGTTTGATGAACTATAAGTGAGAATGTGGGGGGTGTGAGAAATTAATCAATAACTAACTTTTATTGATATAAATGGATCTACCGACATTCAAGTGATATAAATGGATCAAGAAAATCCAATAGAGAAGCACAATTTATTCTGCTACAATTACTAACCGAATTCACAAAACAATTTTGGTAAATTGGTACAAAGCCTTCAGTGAGACATCAAACCAGAGGCAGTAGAAAATGTAAATGCTTTGGCCAAGATATTCTTTTACAGATGCTTTACACATCTTCCGAATTAAAAATACTGATTCTATTATTGTTGCAAAGGTATACCTGCCATGGTATGACTAATTCGCAAAGAATGCTGGACTTACAAGTTCAAGTTCACGAACACCACGAATATCTCTTGGTAGAGTAATCTTTCTATTGGTATCCTGTCAAGTGACGTTAGTAGTTATTAGCAGTATTGAACCCTTGTGCTGTGCAAGTGCAGGAATCAACAAAAGTAATCAAAGATCTTGGGCTGAGAAATAAGGCAGACCAGAAGGCACATTACAAAAAGGAAACATGATTAACAATGAATTCATTTACCTCTCTTTTTGTTTCTAGTTCTGCAAGCTTAATATAGATCTCGACCATTTGTTTCATCTAGGTACAAACAGAACATCTGTGAGGGAAGTCGCCAAAAACTGCACTTCAACCAGAAACCATATCCACAGTAACAAAAATTAAAAAATAGAGGCCAGTGGTTGTACTTGTTTGATGACAGCTCCATGATAAGAATATAGTTCTTTCAAGAGGTTTTCGGCTGCAACCTTTTTTTCTTTATCTACCACAAATGAATTTCTACTGCGTTGCTTGTCCTTGATTCGGTCACCATTTGCCAGAGCAAGAAGCTGAAAGCCAGAGTGGGAAAGAACAGTATTTCTAAAGGAAATAAACTCATTTTACATATTTACAACTTGATTTGGGATGCGTGAGACTACATATTTTTCCACCAGAATCTTTCAACAATTCAGGGTGTATAATGAATAAAAGAGAAGAGAAACTATGAGGAACCTTATTGAAATAATCAATCAACTACCTGAAATATAGTGTGATATGGGTGTTCAATTGCCATTTTCTTCACAAGAGAAATTAAAGCAAACTGCAAAAAAATATCATTCATATATTAAAGAAAACCAGAATAATTCTAATGGAAAAAAGGAACAACTACCAGAAAAGATAAAAAATCCCAGCAATGATAGCTGCTGAATATGTTAATTTGTAAATGATTAAATATAGCTTGATTGTAGGAGCCAATTAGAGTGCTGATTTACAGGAGACTGATTTATTTAATCTTCATCATCGTTTTGGATCCATTTTGATTTGATAGGATAAAAAGGGTACTGAATAATGTGTTACTTCAACAGATATATATATGTGAATTCATAAGCATGAATAGATGCTCATGATATACACAGAAACACACATGAAGAAAGTGGAATATTAGATCAAACCTGGAAACTCTGAGGTCCTTGACCATCTTTTGTGCCACCCATTCTGGAAGCAATTTGGTATACCAGTGGTATAAACTTGTAAGATTGAACCTGCAAAGTGCAAACCATTGTTTAACAGAAGGAAGCTTAAAGGATGATCCCCCACGCCTCTCCACCTCCGAAAAGGAAATAATAATAGTGATGAGGATGCCATAAATAAATACCTAGCTTCAAGTGTGCAGCTACAAACTTTATAGAATTGGGTAATCTCTCATAACCATTTCTGATATATCTATATATCTAAATATTTATATTATATATACTCGAAAATGCTATGGAGTGCTACGGAGAATACTTTATGAAGTGCTCCTATTAAGTCTCTAATGGTCAAAGTTAACGATTTTTTTTTTTTTAAAAAAAGAATAAAATTTGATCAAGCACCCCTAAGGTTTAGTTTATCCTTTTAGGGTTTAGTTTATCCTTTTAGGGTTTAGTTTATAAAATATATTTATAAAAAATAACTTTTTATAGAAGAATTTATACTATATACATAGATAAAAATTGTATCCCTCTTCATAAGTTTAAAATTTTAGATTATGTTAGAATTCAACATGGTATAGAACTAGCTCTAGACCAATGAAGACCTATAGATGTCCTAACTTGCAAACTTAATGCTCAAGATGTATAGTCTCATGTGATAGTGTGTTAAATCCTACAACAGTTAGATAGACAGGGAAGTTGTTGGTCATAAGGGGTTGGGCAATCCTCCCTCCACATGTGGCTTTTTGGCGTGTCATAAATTATAAAAAATTATAATCCCTCTCTATAAGGTTAAACTTTTAGATGGCCAGGAATCATAATTGGTTTTCAAAGTGAGATGATTGAAGATCCAGTCTTCAAATATGTTTCCGCATATTAAAGTTATTCCATGCATTGGATATTGGAATATGTTATTAAAAAATTGGTATCCAGCCCACAAATGAGGAAGTATTAAATATATTAATTATGCCCCTCTTTATAAGCTATCATTACACATGAGGGTGTGTTAATACAACACCTATAATTATGGAGGGTAAAACATCAACCATCCACACATACCTCTTTGATTGAGCTAAGCATGCCATTGACAACAATTGGTCTAGATGAGAGACCAAACCATAAGGAAACAAGCCGAAAAACCTGAAAGAAGTTTCTCAAAGATCATAAGCTAAAATACAAAGCAATTGAAGTTTTCAATAAATTCATGCACTATGTTGTGGGCAACTTTGGTCTTAGCAATGATACAGGTAGTTTTTGCTTTAAAGATGTTATGATGAAGAAGATAAAACTCCAATTTGCCATCCTAAATTAACACTTTGAATATATACAAACTGCATCTTTTGCAAATTTAAACCAGAAAATCATATTCAAGTTGAACGGGAGAAAAAAAACACAAAACAAACCAATTCATGAATACATACCACTCTGATATCATATTTATCCCCAATCACCAAGCAGCGTTTATAACCATCTAATGCTGTAGTTAAGAAGTTATCCCTGTCCACCTTCCAGCCACAGCATACCAAAATAATCAGCATGAAAAGAAAAAAGCATATAGCATCAAGTAGAACCATTTTAAATTTGTGCAGAAGTTAAGGATGAGGAGGAGAAGAAATGCACCCATTAAGTTGCAAAGCAAGCACATTTGCACAGAAAATTCGCAAAGCAAGAAATACATAAGTAGGTTTAAAACAAAAAACCCACTAGAATTCTTTCAACTTCGGTCAACTCCACTTCTTCAAATAATTGATGTAAGTCCAGTTGCAAAATAGTGGAATAACATTTTTAATGTAATACAGGAGATATGGAAATACCTGCAACTTTTCATCCTCTTCTTTGTCCATTTTAAGTTGCTTTTGCAATTCTGGTATTTTTGCTGAATATTCAATTTGTTCTCCCTGAAACCATATAAATAAAAATCAAATCAAATCCCAATACGAATAGGTATAGTAACCTACTTGATGGCATAGCTCTGTGCATGAGAACTACTAAAGTTAAGGGGGACATGCCTTTGTCGAACTCTTTAGACGCTTAATCAGTGCTTCCAGCTCCTTTGTCTGAAAATTTTTACAAATGCATAGTGAATGTTACAGTCCAACAAATCTTCTGATTCTCCTTTCAAATTTAGTATCTTGTGAGTTACTTGTATCTTCATTTATATGGTAACCAACCTTGAGTTTCCTTAAACGCATTGCTGCTTGCCATTCACTGGAATTCAGTCTATCTTCGTAACTACGAAATAAAGCATCTGCATAGTGAGCAAGATGGAAATGCATTTGACATTGTTTTAATGTTGAATGTGTGTCATTAGCCTTGAGATTGTCAGCTATTGCAACTGCATGTTTCAGGTATTTCTCCAACACAATCCTAGAACTGCAAAAACCATCATATGGGGAAATAGAAGGATTATGTATGATAAAGGCAAGAAATTGACATATAGAAAGAGCAAGTTCTATTTAAGATATGACTGACTTGCTTGAACGAGTTTCTGCCAGCCATTTTCCAAGTAGGTGAAATACATCAGATGCATCTGTATTCAACTGAAGCGTTTGAGATATATACTTTGCAAGATTGATTGCCATCTCATGCTGACCCTGAGCTCGCAGAAGCTTAGCTTCTTCAAGCTGCAAAATGAGAAGATCTGGAATGACACAATTTGCACCACCAAGCAACATGGAAATAATTGTGTAGTCAAGCTATGTTGAATAGTTATTGGAGGGAAGCAAAACTTGGTAACTTTTGAACTCAAGATCAAGAAAGAAAGATTCCCAATCAAAGTGGTATTCAATGGCTCGGATAAGTAGCTAAGAGATGCAGAAACAATTTATGATTTCCTTCTTTTATAGTGATTGGAAATTCATACCCTTCCACGTAAGTAAAAATTGGAAGTCTCTTCTCCCATTCCGGTGCACACGGACTTGAATTCATGCAAAGATGCCACAGCCTGAGAAAATCTACAACCCTGTAAGACAAAGATGAATGTCAGGCAATCAAATTGTCTTGGTGTAGCTCCAGAGAATTCCTTTTAGGAGGAAATACCTTACGAAGAGTGGATGCAGAATCCAAAAGATGTTGCATTTTGGAATCTGTATTGTTCAATATCTGAAGCAAGACCCTTCTAAACGCTATAAAAGGCTCCAGCAAATTCATATGCAACTGTGCTTGTTCCAGTTTGCAATTCCAATCTTTACTCAGCCACGATAACTAGGAAAGGTGATTAAACTTTTAAGTGTTACTCTTAAGTGAAAATTAATAATCCTGAATCAAATTAGCAGGATTGGACACACATGAAAAGGAAAAAAAAAAAAGATGAATAAGAATAAAAGAAGAAGAAGAAGGAGGAGCAGGGGGTTTACAATCGACAGTCCTACAGGTAAAAGAAATATTAAAAGCTCTATTAAATTGACAGCAGATCTAACAACTTAAACTGTTAAGAGTGCACTGCAATTTATACATTTAAGAGTTCCAAAAGAAATATCAGGGTTAAGAGACATGACCGAAGGAAAATATATTATTGCTTAATGATTGAATCTAGATTCTTCATTTTCTCATATGATCCTTTCATGGAAACAGGCCCTCAATTTTTCATTGTCCAATACGATCCTTTTTCAGAAAAAAAATTCTCTTCAGATTAAAAGTTCAGAATGATATTGTTTTTATCTCTTCTTTCTTTCATATTATATATAATGTGAGATACACATAAGAAGCTTAAAAGATCATGCTTTTAGAAAATTTAATACTGTGATTTGAAGAGAGAAAAAGTTAAAAAAAAAGGGTATTAATCAAATCAAAATGCTTTACAGAAACACAGCCCATGACGAGACATCATATCAAAGAATGCAGGGTACTAGGTGCATTAAACCAAAAGATGAAATAAAGAAAAACTAAAAACAGATAATGTGAAGCAGCACAACCCTTAAGCTTGATTTTTCCTGCCACCCAAATTGAAAACTGCACATATTTGTCTGAGTTAAAAGGCAAGCACAATAAATTAGAGAAGTATTTGAGCCTTGCCAAGTTCAAGCTCAAAAAAAAGGAACCCAGAACAAGAACATAGAATATAGAATGTATTTTCAAGCTTGATTTAATCAAACTTTCTTTGCAAGTACAGGCTACCTTTAATTGGAGACACAGTGTAAAAACAAAAATCCTGATCCTTATGGGACCATTAATTGTATGATAAAATAAGGTCTCATGAGTTTGAGATAGGTCTTGTAGCGAACGATTGCTAGGGAAAAATATGAGTGGTATATTTTCAGAGTTAGAAGTATAAATATTTTCATTTTATTTTTCCTTTATTCCAGTAAGCTCAAATATACAGAGGTACTGAAGTTGGACATGCTCCTCATACCCTGTGTTGGAAAAGCATATAGTGAACTTAGAGAAAAGCTGGTGACTGTCCTAATGCCTAAATATCAATGAAGCTACACATCAAGGAAGAGCATGATATCAGAACAGCCAGATGTCCAACTCAGAAAGGATTCTGTTAATATGCTCTGGGATATACAAGTAAGCTTTACTACAATTTAATGTAACAAAACCCCTTGAACAACAATACCTGCTGCATAGAGGGGATAATTGGTGCACATGACAGCTTCTTTAATTCAGATGAAGAATCCATCCTTCTAGACAGCAAACTCCAACGTAATTCCCATGCCATACCAAGATGGTGAAAGATCTGCATAACAAACCCAAAAGATACTTCTTAAAGAGATGTAATAACAATTTTTGGTCCACACGATAAGTACATCTAATGTTTCTTCCTTATAGAAGCCAACAAAAATGAGCAAGTGATTTGGATATCTTAAGGCTCAAACTAGGGAGTTATCGTTAGGCAGGTTTGGTAGAAAGGTGTTGAAACAGTTTCAATCAAGACCATCTAGTTGTACTGATAAGCTGCCTCTTTCTATGTTCAAGCCAAAAGAGCTGTTGCTACATAAGGAGTGGTAGCATGATGGAAAGCTCCAGACACCAATGAGAACTGGTTTATAACTGCAAAATTCAGTTTCTTGGATGAAAAATTCATCCCTAGATTCTTTTACTGTGAATTAATCCATTTAGCTCAAAGAAAATAAGTTGCACCATGGTGGGTTTTTGAAAAATGATGGTTGAGAAGGCTGCTTATATAGCGTCGTTGCCGCAAAACAGATTTATATATTTCCAAACATATAACATCCATAAGTAGCCTAGTCCCTAAACATAGAAAATATGCATTCTTAAATAACATTGTACCAAGTTCCAGAAGGCACTAATACAAGCCAACTATTGATCAATTGCTGAAGTGCAGGAGTAACCTAAAAAACCATGTCAAAATGCCACACCATGCTCAACAGCAATAGCAATACCAGATGGGAATACAATGTACCTGAAGTTTAACTATTGTTGAATGAATATACTCAGTGCTCTCCTTGCTTGCATTGCATATGCACAGCAAAAGTTCCTAAATAGAAGAAAGATTCATAATGCAAGATACAATTCCAAGTTTCACTATTCAAACATAAAAAATGTGCACCCAGTAGTACCTGCTTCGCAACTCTTAGTCTTGTATGAAATTCAACAATATCTCCCTCTTCTAAAGCTCTAAAACAGCTATTTACCAATTAGCAGGTAGTCAGTAGGAACTAGGATAGCCTCAAGAGGCAAGAAATCATATAATATGAGATGGCTATGCCTATGCTTAATTTATCCACATGATAAGTATACTTTCTGATCAAATTCAATCTAATGCAAGTACAAAAACATCCAGTGACACGAGGTCTCCTAAATGTCGTGGCAATGAGTATCAGATATTCCCACAACTATTACTTCAATCATTACCATGATTAGTGAATTAACAACACCCTTAAGATAACACTTGCACAAGAAAAGGTTTAACAGATCCATTTGACAGTCTCTGCAACATGTTTACCTTAGTACCATGTCAACTTGTTTTTTGGGTTTCAGTTACTACACATAATTTACATGAAAGAAGTCATAAATGGTGGAAGTACAAAGCACTGAACTTCTCTCTCTTTAACACTCCTTCCTTCCATCCCCAACAACACCAAAGGAAAAAAAAAAACGATTTCTCTTATTCCACTTTGTTACTGAGTGTTATAGTGGATGAAGAAGCAACTTTGCAGCAAAAGAAATGCGAACTGATGGTGAGTCTATTGACCTGCTTCACGAATATAACACAGACCAATCGATTCATTGCCTGCAATTGAATATTTTCACTATATATGTGTAACTGACTAATTAAAGAAATTTTTTCAAACCAACAATAAAAAGAATCTTGATTCCTGGCCTGTTATTATGTCTCAGGTTTTTACACACGTTTTACTTCATCATTCTATGAACAAATGAAAATAATCTAATTTAAGCTTCAAATATCCTTTTGCTTTATATCTCAACTTACAATGAACTAGAAATTATGAAAAGAGTTATCTTCTCTACCAAGAATGCTAAAGTATCAATGAATAAGAAAACAAGAGAGTAAAAGCAAGACAGCCACGAAACATAGGAAAAAAAAAAATGCTAAAATTAGTACTGCAGAAGAAATATGTCTACCATACAAATTGCAGGGCCTGGCATATGCAAAAGGTTCACCTTGTGATATTTAAGGTAGATTTGGTTTGTCTCTGGTTGTTTTGTCTTCTGACCATAGTTTTCTATATATGTCTATCATGAATATTGGCAATAATTTAAAAAATGTCCAAAGAATGAAAGCTCTTTTTCATTTACCCATTATGACACAGACATATATATATATATATATATATATATGTGTGTGTGTGTGTGTGTGTGTGTGTACTGTTTGCACTGGTGCATAATCAAACATTTCCAATAAGAGTAAATGTACATGACCTAGATTGATCTGCATTTCTTTTTGCGGCATTACAATTCAAATTGTAGCACTCCAGAGTTAAATTGCATTTTATTACCAATGAAACACAACATTTAGAAAGCTTTCTGCTTGAACTCTATAGTATACTGAAAATTCAAGCAGATAAAGCTATATTTGCCTTTGGACACCACTTGATTCATCTTCAACCAAATACTATCTTTCTGCATTGTTTAGTATCACTGAAGACATAAAACTAACCCATAAACCAGAATAAATGATCACACGCCTGCAAGCGATTATGTTAGATTTGAGATCTGAAAGAAATTATTAGTTACACCCTCGTTTATTGAATTTTAATAGTAAGAACTCAAGGTCTTGTGGTTCAGACACAAAAATGATCATGGACTTCCTTTCTATAGCTGGAATACAGTTCCCATCTTTGTTTCCTATCCTAAGAACCACCACATGGAAATAATCTGTGCTTAGACAATCAAAAAGAAAAATAGGCTGTTACCAATGAGGTCAGTATGAAGGTAAACCATGCAATAGTCGATGAATTACCTGTGCAGATTTTGATTAAAGTGACCAGCTCTAAAGCTCTGATTCAATGTTACTGAATTTGGTTCCCCATTTAATATAGAGAAATCCCAATCACCTGCACGCCATGCAGCTTCATACTGCAGATGGTTTTACAAACACGACTTTAGCCAAAAAAAAATTGTTCAATCTGTGTTTGTGCCTCATGCATCTCAGTCATAAAGATTATGAGGCCACCTGCAATTCAGTGAATTCCAAATCATGCTGAAGCTGGCCTTTCTGAGAAGACAACCCTTGGCAATATACATCCAACACATGGGTGCAGCCAATTTGCTGCAAAGATCTAACTAACCCCTTAAAAGGTTTTTTCTGACTCATCTCATTTTCAGGATTGAAGAAGGGTGCAGGAACCAGTGATTGAGATTTTCCAGGCGAAAGAGTTCCGGAATTTAAATTTTTTGGTTCCATTTCTCCTGATCGTAGTAGTAAGTCATAGTGCTCAAGGGCTTTAGTCCAATTTCCCTCATGTTCAAACATTATAATTTGAGACGTCAACTGCCAAAACCAATAACGTTCTCAAAAGATCAAAAGCAACTTTAGGGATTACATCAAGGTGTTGCCTTTAGGAAAAAAAAGTTAGCAACAACACCAGGGGTCAAACAAAGTAGAACTTTTTTCTCACTCAAAAGAACAACAAAAAGTTGCTTGAACAGGTGTAGCTAAAAAGGCAAATAACATTTGACATAATCATTAGTCAAATAGTTTAGAGTGAATAAACAACTTCACTTCCAAATTATTATATATTCAGAAGCCGGTAAAAACATTGAAAGACCAAGGATGACAGCTAATCACATTTCAGAAAACATGATGACAGGAAGAGCATAGATACAGAAATTATAACAATCATTGTATGCCTATACAAAGTTTAGATTTTAGAAATTTTAGTGACAAATTATTAAGGTAAGTTCTCAAGTGCAAGAAACATAACTCATAAATTTCACAATGAATTGAATAAAGTGGAGACAAGAAGATCAATAACTATTAAAGGATTAATATCCAACTCCTGTAAGGAGCTTGTTTTGTAAGTATGGCAAGACTTAGCAAAGCAGGACTGGGAGAACTCACAACCACACAGACCTTATGAGATGAATTTACAGGACTTCGCGAAGCAGGAATATCAAAATAATAAAGTGCTTAGATATACACTGACCTTATGAGATTGAATGATCCCATACAGGCTGTCTGGCTCATTAATTTGAGTGACGGCAGAGATAAGTATTTCAATGTGGCGGGGCAGCTGCAAGAAAAGAAAAGAAATAGAATATCCCTAAAGTGTATACAATAAGGTTATGCAGGTTATAATATTAGTAGGTTTTGTTCATTGCCTCCACTGCTATGGCTTGCCACCCTTTTTTTTCCGGGCATGACTACACCCCAAAGTGAGGGACCAAATTCTACAAGAAGCAGACTACAATGTTACACGACTGCATATGTTTTACTTACTACTTCAAAATGGGAGAAATCTGGGCTTCCCAATGTAAGGCTTTTAAAGTGCTCCTCACACCAATGCTCGACATACATAACAGCGGTAAAGTAAGAACCACAGTTCTGTAAACCAAATGTAGAAAATGTAAGTTAGGGAGATGGATTAAATGAGGTGAAGAACCATACACTTAAAAGGACAGCCAAAGTTGGATGGTTACAAAGGCAGACTTCGCCACCACAAGATAGTCAATAGGAAGCCAATAGACCTATAAAAATATAAGATGGCTTAGAAATCAAGATATGCATATTATCATTTTTAGCCGAGATACAATCAAGGAAAAGTAAACAGGCACAAAGATGTGACAACTTGACACCATAATATAACTATCAATTTATCCAATTATTTCTTAACAAAATTAAGAAAAACATTCCAATAAATGAGTTTTAAGTAAAGTTCCACTCTAGAAGACTTAGAGCTAGGAAATTATTATACCTTTTCTTGTGTTTGCCAATATGAGAACTACTAAATAGTCATAAGTAGGTTCTGCATCACACTAGGACTAAGGAACATGAATAAGTTCAAAAGAATTGCAGAACAAACTCACAATCTATTAAAGTCCAAGTGTTATCAACAAAGGGCACCAATGTTTCCATCACAACGTACTACTTGTTTCCTTTTATTCCCCTTAGGCTTTACTTTAGAGTACAGAATTAATTACAAATTGTCTCCCACAATCACATAACCAATGAAGATCAGGAGTCTATAAGATTAACTTGCTATTTCTCCACAATTATTTTGAACAGTTGAACACACTCTAAGGAAGAGAGATTATAATTTTGTCCTTGCAGTTTTCCCCTCAGTTTTAACTCTCCAGCCAGTAGGTGAAAATATCTCTTTACCATCTAAACACCTCTTGGTGAGCAGAGAAAGAGGCAAAAATGAAGAGAAGAAGAAAACTACAAAATAAATATGACTGGAAATGTTTCTTTCAATAGGAATAATAATGACCAAATTGAAACAATACCAAATTTGTGTGAAATGAATAGTTTGTAATACAAACTTATTAACAAATCATTAGCAAATATAGTTAAATTGCCTCTTGCTCTAAAAAATTTAACACCTTCTGAGAAAAAGGAAAGCTCCATGCATTAAGTTCCTGAAAACAATGATTGAAGAGGTCCACAATCAAATGCTTAGCCCCACAAGAAGAGGGGTTTTCCATATTAAACCACCTTCTAGACACACTTGAGTAGCCTTGTTATTCTGTCCAGGATTGACATCAATATAAGAACTCCTAAGTAGATACCCTCCAGATCTTAAGATCAAGTTGTGATCAGACTATTTGATTTTATAGGATGATCGTTAAATGTTGACTACGACAAAGGGTAATAAAGTTAGAAAAGTTAACAATCTATAATGAAAGAGATACCTTTTCCCAAAAAGATGTTGATGATTCCAATCCAGATGAATTTAAATGATCCTTATGCTTCATTGCTCCAGAACGGGATTTTGCTCCAGAACTAGAATTCATGTCACTCTGTTGAAACCATCAGCCTAGCACATGTTAACTCATGCTACCAACAAATTAACATGGAAAATTTTTTTCTCATTTCTTTTCCTTTCTCCATTTTATGTGTAGTGTTTCAATAAAGTAAACATTAATAATGAAATCACCTTCAGATTTTCACGCTTATGTGAAGCAGAAGATGTTGCAGGTCTTGCAAGAACATGGCACAATCGAAGCTCATTAAGTGCATCCAAGATAACTTTAATTGATTTCATCAATGTATTTGACTCGGTAAATATATTTTCTTGAACCTGCAATATGCAAATGATAAAAGTCATTTTTGCAGACAGGAATTATCATTTCACAGATGTAAGTCTTCTTTGGTGATCAGATGCAGCAGTTTAGCAGATGAACAAAACCTGGTGTATTACGGAATAAACCCCTCAAGTCACTCATCAAGTTCATATTATGGAAAACAGTGTGTGGTTAAATAATAAAAGAAACTACAAAGTATTCCTTGTACAAGATAAAGTGCTCAAACAGTGCCACTTAAGATGACCACTGAGAACCTTAAAGAGAAAGAGGACACCAGGGTCCTCCAATGTGATCAGAAGAAGTTTTATTTACTGCAATGATTGAGACAAGATCACCATAACTACATCAAAAATGTAAAAGAGGTGCCACTATTTTCATCTGAATACCATACTCAACAATAAATCAAATTTACACTGACCAATGCATCACCTGCTCCAGAAGTTATAGAAAAGAGAGAATGTATTTGTCATTTTTTGGAACTTTGAATTCTCACATTGCAGATAAAACCTCAATACGTATTTCATGGCCTTAAAATAACCATTTTAAGGCTTAACTATTCTGGTCATAGTATTTTACAATATTCTGCAGAGAAGCTCAACACACACACACTCCCTCTCTGTCTCTCCCCCCCTTTCCTTAAGACTTTCATTTTTACTATTGCAGATAAAAGAACACAACACATCTGAATTTAATCTACATGAACTAAGCATCTACAAAATATTACTTTGAAAAAAGAAAGTTGTTGCTGGTGTTTCTGGCAATTCATCATCACGGCATGATGCAAATTAAAATACCAGATGGCCACAAACTCAAATATAACTACCAGACATATTTTGTTCTATGTTAGGAGACTAGGCCCAGAAGATCTCTTCTCATAGAAAATCAAAAGGGCTCTACTAAAATTACAACGAAAAATGATTACTACATATCAATCAGAAATGGCACAGAACCCAACCTGCAAAGATATTAGTTTGCATAGATCAACATCCAAATCTTTCCTTCCTGCTAGATCAACCATGACATTTGGTAATAGAAGCTCTGCAACTTCAGATTTTACTAAAACTATGTCTTGACACAATCTGAAATACACAGGATATATTGTTAGAGTTGCTTCAAAAAACAAGAAGAACATACGAGTGGGAGCAGAAAACACTCGCAACAAACAAACAAAATACCTTAAGATAATATCATTGCAGTAACCAATAAGTAAATGAACAAGCGGACAAATCCACATGTCAAAAGTTTTGCCACTGGTCTTCCATATTGTAGAGTTCCCAAGAGAAATTGCTTCATCTGCAATAAGATTTATACATTTATACTGTGCCAGAACATTAATACATCGATGACTACAAATTTGCAGGATCATCTTCTTTACACTTCATAGAACTACTTGGATAATATTAGCCTTGAAATATAAACCAAATACATTTTTGCAATAAATAATAGCCATCTTTCCTAACTTAAAAGATGTTGTAGAGGGTACTAATCCATTTAGTTGGATTCTAAGATAGGAACTCTTGTCTGAACCATGTTCTTTGATGCATATTCTGCAGAGCTTTTATTACTTTCAGTGAGACTTACGTTCATGACAATCGCCTGCTCTAATTTAAATTTACCCCATTAAAAATTTTAAACAAGTCGCCCATAACAGAGCAGTCTACCAGTATTCTTAAATAAAGTATTCAATTATTTCCCAGCACAACTAAATGTAGAAAGGGAAGGGGAAAATAGATTCTCTAGTCTGAACTCTGAAGATTTTAATGAAGTTGATCATCAAGTTCTTCGGCAGTAACTTGTGCCTATCATCTGTTTGTCTTGTACACTATGATGCAATAAACAGGAACGAATAAACGGATAAACAGGAAAAGAATTGGATATTATAAAAACACACAAGTTTTTAGTTTAACAACCAAAAGTCGAAAAAATCACATTGTAAAAGCCTGTCTATAACTGAAGACAAAACGAGATATTTATAACCTAAAATCTACCCTAAACCTAATTGAAAATTAAAAAAGTCCAAAAGTCAAAGTTGAGCTCATTCCGAGGTCAGGCCAGCCTGCATCACACCATGATAGAATATTCTAGCAGCAAGTACTCAAATGCTAGTCAAGAATATAGTGTGACACAGACATGCCAGCATTCCATTCTTTTAACACACAGGAGTACAACAATACATTTATGAGCAAAAACATATAATGCTTAAAAGTGAAGACTATAAGTGTACAATCAACAACTATACTTCTGATTATTAATGCATATTTAGTTTTTAAATAAACTGCTGCACAAACTCCAACATTCAGTTTTAAACTACATTTTATATGCATATGGGAAAATTAAGGTGTGGAATTGGATCAGTGTTCCTTGCCCCACCTCCTCTGATATTATCAACATTTGCCCCACTTATATAAATAGGGCATGAAATTGTTTCGGGCCAAGGTGAAAAGCTCAGAGATGGGGCTAGGGACAGAACTCCTTGTCAATGAATGAAGCTTCTCAGTAATATGGAGGGATCAGACGTCCAAGTCATCCAAAGTACGAATCATCAAGGCAAAGTCTGTCAAGTGAAGCCCAACAACTTTAATTAAACTTTCAAACCTATATTACTTTCTAAAAAATAAATCAATTTCTAAATAAGTGTCAGAAGTATATGTCAAAGTTGTTCACATCCATTGCACACACTGAATAAACAAAATGTGTTGAATAGCTGAAAGGTATCTAATGTGTTTGGTATACCAATTACCTGGATCTAAAACTTTCCACTTTTGATTTTTAGTGGTCACATAGTTGCAGAACTGTTGGACACATGTTGGAGAACATTTAGTCCATGAAACCTTATGGTACACTTATTTAGCATATTTTTTAGAGAGGAATAAGCTCTACAAACTCAGGCTTAGGTAAAAACTTTGCATGGTTTCTGAAGAGAGTGCACAGAAAGGTTTGAGAAATGAAGAGTGAGAGTAATGCTTTTGCAAGGAAAAAGCAATAAGGGAAAGGAAAAACTAGTCCATGAAAAAACTTTACCATTGAACTTCCTTTCTAGATCTAATACCAATTTCTGCACTAGATCCATGTTAATTCCCTTTGAGTGAACCTACAGCATAGGAAAACAAATGCAGTTACTGAAATCACTTAACCATAACAAACAAGGAAAATAAAACAAAAAAAAATTTTAAAGGTATCAGTAGTGGCATTGAACCAACATTTCAAGAGCCATAACACATTCTTGAGAACATATATCAACAATCCTGGATTCTAAATAGATTCACAGCTAAACCAAGCCAAATTACCCAGAGCTGAAAAAAGTCAACCATAGAAGGCAAAACATGCAAGAATTTACCTTTGAAAATACATGTATAATGATTCACTAATTAGCCACACATCAAGTTTTAGGCATCAATATGAGGCTGGGGAAACATCTTAGGCTAGACCACATATATATATATGTCCTTTAAATCTGGTAACGATAGAGATATGAAGATGACAATGAAGCATGTGACTTGAGAATTGACAATGCTACAATTAGAAATCTTCTCACGGGTACAGTAAATAATTGTATAATCTCAAATCTGCTAGTTCACCAGCAAGGTAGCAAAAGACAGATTTCTGCACTTCATTCCAGAGTGGGTCAACATTCATCCAAATTTAGAACACTTATTTCCTGCTGAGGTAATAAATTGTTTTCTTTCTTTTTTTTTTCCTTCTAGGTTGGGAAAAAAAGAACTGTTCTTTTTTAATATAGTTTTTATAATAAAGTTGATGTAATAAAGGAATGCCCCTGAAAAGAAAATGTTCATACCTCAATTAGAGACCTTTCATATGAATCAAATGATAGCAAAGCTCTTTGGCCCTTTTCGGTCAATAGTATCCCCTGCTCAGCAAAGGTACAAAAATCAGATTACATCTATTCTAAATATCATTTCTAAAATACCATTATCAAACAAACCAATCTCCAGAAAACCATGTAAAACTCGTAAGCTACTTTTCCCATTCTATGTAAATTGTATAGCATTTGAGTGTCCCTATTTTATATCTGGGTAAACTCAGGTAAATAGAATATTGCATGTATTTTTAGGGGGGGAATTAACTCATTGCTCAACTCTGACCAGTACAATACCAGGCCTCAAATGTATCTTCATAATGATTTCTAGGGCAGGTATGGTGCCAACTTTGAATAGACTAAACAGACTCAATTCATAAGGTTTGGAGTATTGGTCTTTTAGGATAATTTTTTGTGATAAAGAACCAAAGGTATAGAGAAAAAGAAAGAGAGAGGAGAAAGGACGAAAGTGCATTGAGAAAGAGCAAAGCACATCCTAATAGCATTCCTTTCAATAAATTAGCAATCTTCAATAATGACGTTGCAAGAATAGTGCTGAGCGATAACTCTATTTTATGGAGTTATTTTGTGTCTATTTTTATTTAGTTCTAGACTCTTTTAAGTAGATTTAGTTAGTTTAGGAAGAGGAATTTATAAATTCTTCTAAAACTTAAGTTTATTTGTTTAACATCTTAGTTTGGTGTTTTGTTGTGTTTAAGTTAGATAATCTCTTCAATGGATCAAATCATGGATCAAGGGGAGCACTCTGGAGAAGATTGGAAGCAATTTTGGAGCTCAAAAGCGTATGAAAAGCTTGGTGATATTTTTTGAACAGAATGCATTCTTGCCTAGGCGAGATAGCTTTTGCCTAGGCAAAGCGAAAAAGTCAACTGGTCAAAGTGACGAATTTTGTTAGAAAATTAACCAAAGTCATTATTTTATTAATTATTTTCCTAAGTCTTTGAGGAGTGGGGTCAAATATTTTTGTTAAGGAAAATCCTAAGGCAGTTTAATGGGAGTGGAATACCTACCAAAAGAGGATGAGAGTTAAAAAACCTAAGAAAGAGGAAAAAGAACGCCACTTTTGGGGAAAAAAGGAAAGAGGATAGAGATTCATCAAAAGCTGTCAATTTTATCAAACAGAGAATGAGACTTGGAGATTGGGACATCAAGAACCATTGGAGCATTGAAAAGAAGATCTTCCTTTTTAGAATTTCTTCTTCTTTTATTCTCTTTTTAATTCTTGTATTCTTATTATGGCCAAATCTTATTACTCTTTTGGGATTATTATTTTCATGATGATGAACTAAGTATTTTTCTAGGGAACTAATGGAACCCTTTGTTTGATTTAATTGAGATTTATCTTAAAGCTTGATTCTTTATGCAATTGTGATTGCTTATATCGATTTGTAATTAATGATTTTCATAATCTGATCAACTGTGAAATTTAATTGGTAATTTCGGTGAAACTTGGGAAAGAGGGCCTGAATTAGACCTAAATCGATATAACTTGTGATTAATAGGTATTGCTAATTTGTATTTAGGATAAGAATATACATAAACACCATGGGTAACCAAATTAGGGTTGGATTTTATGCAATTGTTAGGACTCCAATTTACCATTTGCTAGAGGAATATAGGAAATTGGTTTTAATAATTAGATTCCCCATTGATTGAGAACTTAATGAATAATTTGGAACCCTAAGTTAACAATTACACATAAAAAATTAAGTGGAAAGGTAAACTCATTAAAGAAACATTGGGGGAAATTAGTGACCTAAAATTCCTCTCATTGATTGTTTGTTTATTGATTTATTTTGCTTTCTTATTTTAATTTAGTAATTTAGATAAAAATCCATCAAAAATCACTATTTTATCTCTACTTGAATTAGGAATTATAGTAATATTAGATAATTTAATTGCTTAAATTGAGTCCTCGAGGGAACAATATTTTTATACTACTTGTACGGCACGTGCACTTGCATGTTTATAAATTCCACAACACTAAGTTAATCAGAAAATTTAAGAGATAGAATACATCTCATAACACTGTAAGATTGAAGAATATAATGGGTGAAAGTGTTCCAAACACGCAAATAATGAAACTAAAACAGCTTACAATGAATCATTAGAATCACTACTTAATAATCATGCTTTATACCTTATACTATTAGTTTTGTGATCGAGATTATTCCATGTCCAAAAGGTTTCCAGTGACCAACTTCAAAGGGATAACTAAACCCAAATTGCTGCATCTTTTGCTCAATTCAACTCCAAAATCTGTCTAGAATCATGGTTCAGTTTCTTAAAAAAAAAAAAACTTAAAGAAGACCAGGCAATCAGTGAGACCATCAACCTAAACCTAATCAGTGAAATCATCACCTGAACCTAGTTTCATGTTAGCAAAAAACAGAACCTATGGTTGAAGCCTAAGCATCAAAAGTTCACAGAAAGGTAGGTCAACACATTGAAATTACACCTTCAGGTGTAAAGCAAGCAGATCATTATATCAAATTTAAAGGGACAAAAATGTGGAGCTTAAAGAAATTGAAGTGCCCTCTAAAGACTTACTCGAAAAGCTTGTGCAGCAATATCAATTATCTTAACAGAATCATCCATCAAATATTTCTTCAGAAGCCGCATAAGAGGATATAGAAGTTCATCAGAAGTGCCAGTTTCCATGTAGAAATCCGTTTCTGTTGCACTTGCATTATTATGCACTCGAGAGCCTGGCACATAACTGAACTCCCCAGGAAGGTCAAAAACAACACGATGGGGATCACCAATTCCAATCTGTGCTCACAGTCAACATCAGAAGAATATTTTTACTTATTTATTGAATAAAAGATGTGAAGTATCAAACAGAAAGCAGTTGTACAAGATGGTAAACAAGAAAGCTAATACCTTAGAAACAAAATCAGACACTAATGCTGCAAAACCACTTGTGTCATCCAAGCTACATGTTCGAACAAGATCCCAAACTGCATGAACAATGTTCTGATCAGAATTCCAATGTTTGTCACTTAGATCAAGTTTTGCAGTTGTCTCCCCTTGATAAGCTTCCAAACCAAAGAATTTGCGATGCAATGCTTTAAGACTGCACAAAGAAAATAAAAAAGAAATCAATTTATGAAGCAATTAATAAAAACGTCTTTTCTCCCGTTTGATCTTCTTTTAGTACTGCAAGGTGAGAATTTTGAAGTAATCAAATTGGCATTTTCTCTAACTGCTTCAAGAGAGAACTTTGAAGTAATATCTTGAATTTCCAATCTCCAACTCAACCCAAAAAAACCACAGTAGTGATTTCATGTTTTCCAAAATCATTGTCAGTTGTTGAATAAATGAAAGAATTGGTTTGATGACATTTGTGGAAACACTGGAGGAGATAAATAAGAGCACTACATAGAAAGAGTTGGATTTTTTTCAAGATGCGTTTGATACATCGAGAGTGTTGTTCTTGTTTCAGCAAGAAGTGCAGATGTCTGAAGGAGCCATACAAGCACAATTCAGAAGATCAGCTCTCTAGTTTCTTTCTTTATCTATCTCAGAGTAAAGGAATAAACTTGCAAGGCTTTAATCTGCCCTATAACCTACTTTATTGAAGTTCCTCCTTACCAAATACCTCTTTAGAGAAATGCGGCTCATGTTTTCTAGCTGCAAAGGAATATCTGAAGACATATGTATCAGCAGAGGAGAAATCAAAATGAAGGTTATAGCTTATGGTACCATAAAGTTAATTGATTAACCCATTATCCATAATTTGGACAAGCACAAAAATGATTGCTACGGCTGGGGTAAACACTGAACTTTTGTCATCTCAGCAATAAGCGATAAATTGGGCTCTTCCTATGTGCCGTTTGTCCATCTTAAATTCAATAATTTCCAACATAAATCTGATATATTTAGGTCAAACTAAAAAAAATGACATAACCTTTTTTTCCCTTTTTTTTTTTGCAGAAAAACTGATCACTCATGCATTAGCAGTAAAAAGGAAAATGGCGTAACTTTAAAACATAGTATATATACATATTTAAGTAGTAGACTTAGAATATTATTGAAATCTCTTGCAACGACCATTGATTTTCAACAAGATTCAATTAATCTCAACAACTCAACATCATCTCTGTAGAATCTCTTTAGTCAACTCCTACCTTACATTTAACCCTTATGGTAATTTAAACATCTTTGAAAATTCAATAGACATTCAATCTATTGTCCCCATTATTATTTTGAATGCAAAATTTTCATCTGAACAGTTATAAATCATCCTTCCAAAATCATCTCTCTTTTATTTGTTTGAATGCATATTCTTGATCACAATAGTTCTCAAAAGACAACCACACAAATGAAGAATTCCTTCCCAAGTAGAAGGTCTTTAGGATCTGGAAGGTATAGTTGAAATTAATGCAGAAAAGAGCAACTGTGGTGTACGCTGATGGAGCATTGGCAAAATAACTGCAAAGGGTTATGCATTGTTCAATTATACCTCTTTCATTGTTCAATTACTTTTTATGCATTAAGCTATGATTTGAAAAATATAATTTGGTTAAAAATATTTAGATATAAATATACCAAGTAACAAATGGGCTAGAGAGCAAGTATGATCTAAAACCACAAATAGACCTCTCCATTAATTGCTTTCTACTGTACTTCAGACAGATTACCCAGGAAAAGATATATGAATACCCACTGACTAACAGGGTTGTTTATATTATGTAAAAGGTGACTTCTTTGTCTGTATGTGTGGTGGGAGTGGTTGAAGAA
>JAOXNR010000001.1:14846569-14871932 GCA_028571225.1 Parsonsia alboflavescens | reverse complement strand
GGGGGGCGGGGACAATACAATAACTGCAATAAATTTCCAACCAGTAATACAAATAATTACCTCAAAATCAGTATTCTTGCCGGAAGGTAGTATGATCTCTTTGCTAACTGAAATGTACCAAACAATGGGAATTTGGATGAACGAATGCAACTGTGATATATGCACATAGTAAAGAAAGTTAACAATCCAATCACGAAAGTTTCTCAAGGTCCTCACATTTATTAAGTGATTCTTTGGTGAGTAATCTAGACACAATTTCTTATGGAACCTCTGGATATTATCAAACGGTTCCCCTTCAGGAAAGAGGTCCAATTCCTGAGACCATAATCACAAAACAGAAGTTAACTGTGCAAAGCAAGGACAATGATTATTGAATGAAATACATAAATAAACCCAAGACAATTTACCCGGAGAAAAGTAAAATGTCACTGGGCAATAACTACACACCACAAATCTACCTTGATGTACTCATAAAAAGAGGGATCAGAATTCACAATAAGCTGATGCAGCAGAGACAAAACTTCAGATGACAACGCAGAAGAAAGTTCACAATCAGATTCGGATGGCATGCAACAAGGAACCAATTTAGATACCAAGAACTGCATGGAACAGCAAAACACATTTATGCTAGAAAATTAGTGCACAAAATAGGTAGAAGAAAGGATATGTGAAAGAGATAAAGGTCGTGCATTACGGGAAGTTGTTCCCCTAGCACCCTGTTGGTATCCTCTTGTGGGCAACTTTTACGAATTTTAAGCAGCTTGGAAATAATACGGCAACCTTGATCAGGTAAAGCATGCAGACCAATACATTGTCCAACCAAGTTGAGGAGATAACTATGAAAATCAAATGTTAGTTCATGGCTCCTGCAAAGTTTACTAAAACTAAGATAAATAATATATATAATCACTGAACAAGCTAAATCTCCTATCACATTCCTCTCTTTTTTCCTCCTTTTTTTTTTTTTTCAAAAGTTTATACCAAAAGCAGATGTCTTCTGTCTCACCCATCCTTTGGGTTAAATATACCATTTATCTTATCACAATTCTTCAGGAATAGAAGTTGAAAGTTATTATAAGATGCTTGTTCAAGAATCCAAGAGAAAGACGATGCAGCAAGGCAAAAAGACAAACTTCATTTTTGGTTTTAACTTCCAGGATGCCAGTTCCTTATATGTGTAATATATTCACAACAAATTTGAGAATTTTAAACTTTCATATAATGTCTGTTACCAGATGTTAATTGCACTCTGCTGTGGTTCATGATGATAGCTGGTTTTCAGGTCAAATATGATCGAAGGTAATTGAGTAACACTCACAACATATAACAAGAAATTGAAGGATCGAGATAAAACATCTGTCTCTTCTCTCCTAGACTATCCCCCCTAAATATCTGAGGCTATAATAGAACATATAATTCTGACCCAAAATCCCTTAAATCAGAAGATATTTTGCATCGATTTGCTTTTAACATAGTATTTTATCATCTCATGAAGGCAAGTTAGAGTACAAGCCAGTAGAGGTTTAGACAATACAATTTCTCTTTCAGAATCTCAGACAGATACTTCTGCTTCAGGGCTTATTTAAATTGCACACGATCTTCTAAAATTTCAAAGATTAAAATGACAAAAGACAAGGTTGAAAAGATTTTAAATTTCAAGTTTTGTGTTTATGTCGAGAACAAATATAAGAAGGCATTGGGACAGGATTTATAGTCTTTTGAGTTGGAGCTAGGATTTGACATCCGGAGGGTGGTTCCACATGCTGGATAAAAATATAGCACCTAAGCAGAGAATATGTGAAAAGTTAAATTAAAAATATTTAAGAATATACATTTAAATGTATTGTGCTCGACCCATATGATAGAATTTCAAATTTGAGTTGGAGAAAATTCTTAGAGAAAGATTATTCTTTTAAGATGAGAGAGAGAGGGAGAGAAAGAGAGAATTAAAAGAACAGAAGTTGATAAAATTGCTGGAAAAAATAAAACTTATCACTTTCCAGAGTCCAAGTGAACTTTAGTGCATGGAATACTGAAACTTACTTATAAGTACTAGGAACTCCAGCTCTATGCTCTAGCAAATCAACGAGCACCTCAATACCAGCTAATCTATTACATTTGTGCCTGTTATTAGCTGCTGCACCAATTTTGTAATGCATCTCAACTATGTACTGCATAAAAAAATTGAGTTGAAAACCACAGATCAATATTGAATAAATTGCCTACTATACCAAGACTAAAAGTTAAAAAACAGAAGTATTACCATAAAAACTCTATCAGGCCGGAAAATGTTAATCTTGTCAAGAAGGCCAGTGCTTGTAGTATTGTCGTCCCTGAAGAAAATTTCAGTAAAACTCACCTACATATAAGAAGACAACACAGATTCAAATATGTTCAAGAGTACCTAGAAATTTCCAGGAAACCATCAACAACCGTTTGAATAGCATGCTTAATTGTATCTCTTGAAAATAAAGGAAGTGCAAGATCAGCAGAAGCAGCAGCAAGAGAGAAAAGATGGTTGACAATAGAAACCTGCAGCAACAATGATGAGTAAAAAGATCAAAGAAATCTGCAGTAACAATGACATGAATTGAAAGATCAAAACAAATTTTAAGTGGAACCACCTCCTATGATGGAAAAAGGAACTTTTTCGATGCAAGACCTAATAGGTTTTCCATAACAAATGTCACATAACATATCATCAAAAAGCAATGACTCTAAAAGACACAAAGAAAAGTATAACTCTTAAAACTTGATGAAAACACTTTATAAAATGCAACAATTTCAATCACCCAAACATGTAAACTAATTTAAAGTAACTCTCAACATGCAAAGAAACAATTTTTTTCCAGGAATGATTATAGGAAATGAAAACACAATGTTTCTTTTTGGTCCCATATTATGAATTTTGAGACTTTATTCTAGAGGACCAACATGGGAAAGACTTCAAAGTTTATGTTAAAGCACTATAAAACAAAAAGGATCATATGAGAGAGAGAAACTAAGAAGTCTCAAATACAGAAAATTCATTCATGAACAATTAAATAGAAATTCAATAACCCAATAAACAATTGCCAAACATCATTGATGGTAAATTGCCCCTTTTTTCTTTTTTCTTTTCCAGAATAAGGACTAATTTTACCAAAAAAATGGACAAAACAATATACTCATAAGTTGAAGAATATTCCTCTCTCTAGATACTGCTGGAGGCCATCATTAAATTTGTAACCTGATCTAAAATCTTATTATGGATAGATAAAATTGCAAATTACACACTTAATACGCTCCCCAACGTGCTGGACTAAAGCACATTTTCCTAATGGTCCTACAAGTGCATAATTCAAGAATTTTTATTTGAAAAAAAATTATAATTGGTTTCAGCAGGATTTGAACATAAAATCTTTTCACTCTGTTACCATTAGAAATTATCACCTCATCTAAAAACTTAAACCGAAAAAAGAGAACTCTAAGTTATACACCAAAGAGCTTTTAGCTGAACATGGTCAAGTAGGGTAATAAGAGGTAGAAAACACTTTGTCCAGTATATTAGAAAAATAACGAAAGTAGAAAAGAAACAAACAATATTTGATTCATTAGGGCACCATATAATCAAATGGAACACATCAGAGACTTGTTTAGCTATTCCATCAGAATAAGCGAGTACGAGAATGCATACCATGTGTTTTTTGATAAGCTTGTCTCTTTCATTCTCTGATATTTCTGCGATCCTCAGAACTGAACTTTCTAGGACTGCTAATCCCTTTTGCCACCCAGCCTTCTTACTGCAGTGCAGAGCCATGCAAACTGAAAAGATATGGACAAAGTGAGTCTTGACCAAAATCGCAGGAGGCTGAGAAGAAACCTGAAAAGGAAGGATATGTGAATAAATAACTGCATATTGCTTGCAGAATAGAGGCAAACAAAAATAAAGTAAAGAATAGAGCCGCAAGAAAATCAAGAATTACAATTAGCAATCCCCTAGAAACAAGGAAAGAGATAACTATTTCCTTGGTGTTAAAAACTAATATGTAAGAGACAAAAACCCTGAAACACAATCCCTTTGGACCGTTAGGTGTGCATACAGTCGTTAAGGAATTAAAATGTGATCAAAAGAAATTTAAACAAAGAAAAAGGGAAATATGATACAGATTAAGGTTGTTTGCTTTAGTGGAAAAGGGAATAACCAGTTAAAAGGACCCTACTTGAGCAACCCAATTCAAATTGGAGAAGTCCTCATTCAGGATTAGAGCTGGAAGAAGCCAATGGCAACAATACTGCATGAAATTACATGGTTCCATATTTGCAACAAAGAGTTCCCTCATCTGCAGGGTCAAAGATAAATTGATCCAATTAGCTCAATTTCAAACTCCAACAACAAGAAGAAAGAATGTTACCCTTTTCAGAAGGGAAAAGAAAAGTAGATTAGTCATACACAAAAAAGGTATAAAGCATTACCTCAACAAGAGCAACTAAATTTACACCGCAAGCAACCCAACAGAAAATAATTGGCCCAATAAGTTCCTCCATGTACTGTACAAAATCAGAAAGACCAAATTTATTTGTCATCAAGAAATTCGACCAAAATATCGATGATCTTTAGCTGATATACAACATTTATAAATTACAACAAAGATAATACTCAATACAAAGACCTCTAATCACCTTGCTCAAGCTACTGTACTGTAATTCTCTGGACAGATTATCAAGAATTGCACCAGCAAGTTCCCTAAAATAAAAGATTTTGTTTGTAATAATCTGAGAAAATAAAACTTAGCGGACATCAAACTGTGAAAATTTCTTCTACCTCTGACAAGGATCAATAGCAGCAACAGCACATATCATAAAAACAGCCTGTAATACAAGATATAAACATTAAGTAAAGGGGTCAAAGGAGAAAATAAAAGCAAATACAAGCATTTAAACTTCTCCTTTGTAAAAGAGCTCCTCCACCATGATGCAAAAAACAGACCACGAAAACAGACTACACAGAAGAAAAGATGGAAATTTGCAAAAACTGTCTAGTTTTTTATATTGTGACAAAATAGTCGAAACTAATCAAAATTCAACAACCTTAATCCGAAAAAAATTGGCAAAATATATCCTAACACTAACCGAACATAAAAAAAAAAAAACCAACAACAACAACAAAATCACCAAGATACCCCTAAAACATAAAAAGGCCCAAAAGTAAATCAAAACGATCCCGGATGGCCCAAAACTGCCTCAATCCATGGCAAAGCGATGGGTATTGAACGTTGGGCCGTTTCCAATCACCCAACCAAATTTGAGCCCATTCCGAACTCAGGCCACTTGATCTCTACTAACACTTTTGGCCTTGCATCACACCATGCCAGAAAAAGAAGCACACACACAGAGAACGTTGATGCAAAAGAATACCTCTAACTCTATCTTTTCACTCTCTAATGCAAGATGCATTAGAGTTATTATTGCAGTCTCCAATGATGGTCGAGCCTGAGGGCCAGCAGATAAAACTTCATTTGCTGTAACAACTTTTTCTTCAGAGAACACCACCAATTTTGCTCCAAAACTGGAACTGGAATAAGTTTTTTAAGTAAAAGATGAGAAAAAAAGTACTTCTGTAACTCAAGAGAGTAAAAGGAACTAAAAGGGGACACTTTAGCATTTTATATTTAATTTTTAAAAACAAAGAATGAAAATTGGAGTTTGAACTGAAAAAGCTACTAACATGTGCCAAAAAAGTAAAATTATCATACAGATCACTGGATAAATTATATGTAGAATTACTGGCCATTTAGAGGTCGTTCAAGCATACATAGACCAAAAAGAGATTTCTGGTTGACATCTAAAATTTATATGTGATATTTCCTTCGTCACTATCTATAAATCACTTGAACTCACTTTCTTTGTCACTAAATATAAGTCATTACTATTAATTTATTTGATAATTTATTGATTTTTAATCATATTATCCCTGTTTCTCTCTGTTTTCTCTAATTACTATTGTTAGTTAGATTCAAATCATATATGAACATTTTAGAAATTAATTTTGACAAAAATGACTACAAGTGACTTATAAATAGTGACAGAGAGAGTATTTCACAGGCCTATTGACTAACCACAGGCTGTGATTATTTAGATCTTTGTCAGCTTCTTTTATTCATCACTTAAAAAGAAAATGATTATTACACCAGATAAAAGCTCCAGAGAAACAAAATGGATCATCAGTATAGTAAGGTGCAAGAAGAAGCAAATTAATACGCAGAAAATGAGTTTGATATATTGATGACTCATACAAATTCTAGTAAAACTGTCAATACGCTACAAGATAAAGACATTGAAACAGGTTATCCAACAACGGGGCAATGAAAACTCAAGAGTCTCATAACCTACCAGATATCTTGCAACAGTCCATGGTGGCCATCCCATGTTTGGAAAAGGACACCAATTCTTCGTGCGAGGGTGAGCCGGACTCGATAATCAGGATCTCGAAGCATCATAAGTAGTTTTTCAATCATTGACTACATAAAATAAGTTTACCTAAATCAAGCTAAATCATGAAAAACTCCAATTGAAGAAGAAAATTTAGAAAGTTTCCAACATCAAATTTTTCAATGCAATGAAGAACTAGTCACCTGACCAATTTCAGGTTTCAGTAGCACAAAATTGCAAATGCAATCCACAAGCTTAGACCGAGCATGCCAGTCAAAAAGATTGTTCTCTGCAACTTTGCTAACCAAATCTCCAAGAGTAGCCACATCCTGTAAGTCAACATAAGTCAGACACCCATGTGCCACATTTCAGAATGAAAAAACAACCAAGCAGACATGCCTCCATATGGTTGGCAGGTGGTGGAGGTATGCCTAATAAATATTATTGAAGCATCTGAAAAAAGTCAGGTAAAAATGATTGTTCCAAACAGATATGAAAGTCGGTAGTCAAGAATCGAGAACAAGATAAACAAATATCCAAAAAGATGTTTAACAATTACAAACAGGGGTTGCAAAGTGCTCTCCCTGAACATTTTTTGGTCCCCAGTGTCTCCGATTCATAACATTGTAGCAAGATGCAGGATAGAGGACAAAAGGAGCCATGTCAGAGCTTGACATGGGTTGCCTATGAACAGTTTCCTCTTTCTAAATCAGATGAAATACCAAGCCACAATTACTGAGCAAGCATGACATAGCTTCTTATCTCCCCTTGCTTACATCATGGCAGAAAATACTGATTTTACTGCCTTATTGAGGTTATGCATTCTCTACCAGCAGCCTAGGGTAGAGAATACTAGATCTCAATAAGGCAGCAATATCAGTAACTCTCAAAACCATGTTCTTTCCTATTAAATAACTTTTCTGCAATTTAATCACCATTTTCTGCCTAGATTTCCATTTAAATCCAAGCAAATTCTAGATTAATTTGTGGGACAGCTTTTTGTGAGTTTGTCCTGCATCAACATGGAAGCACAGAACACTGCACGAAGTTTTCATGCAGATGACCAAAATCCACCAGTGTGGTCTAAGGAAGTAAATAAATAAAATATGTGAGAGAGTAACCTCTTCAGATGGTATATCCTTTGAGGATGAAGCTACATGTTTATCCTTTGCAGTTCCTGTCAACAATAGCAAGCTCTGCACCAAAGCACTTATGGCATCCAGGATATTAAGTGACTGGAGTTTAAGGTCTGCATGCATATCCACAACTTCATTTAAAAATGTAACCTATAATGCCAACAATTGAAGAAATGGACGTTAACTAGAATGCAAAATTTTCTGAAAAACAATTGAACTCAGCAAGCAATATGATTATCATATTCACAATAAAGAGATCAGAGTACCAAGTCAAACCATCTCCCATCAGATGACCAGTCAGGATGTTGACACAGACTGAACAAGAGAGCTTCTAGCACCTAAATCCACAAAAATCTGATATCAGCAATGTTTATGTACCAAAAGAACATATCTCACAGCCAACACAAATATAAACATCAAAAGGAAGAAAATAAAATAATGCATACATACACGAGGGTTTCTTTCTTTCCCCACAAGCTTGAATAAGATATCCCATGTTATTGATGGTACAACAGAGAAGAAAGTCGAAATAAATGACACAATGTCCATCTTCAGATTTATTGATGAAAGTGCAAATCCATTAGCAGTTTTCCCCCCAAAAGTCAAAATGTCAACATCTTTAGGACCAACACTTGCATCTAACTCCATATCTACTATTGTATCTTTACTAACATCAGAAGGATAAGACTCCCGAGAACTTTTAATATCAGAAAGATCTACTCCTGAAGGATGATCGCTCCCATAATCAGAACAACCATCAAACATTTTAGCCACTCCCATTAGAAGTCTTTCAATAGAATCAGTTATAGCAGTGTGCAGTACACCATCTATACCTTTCTCCATTTCCCATTTGGCAAAAAGTGGGGAGCCAACAAAACTCTTAATAGAAGGGACAGCAGACATCAAGCTATTAAAAATAGATGGAGGACCCAAGCAACTAAAATTGAATTCATTGTGAGCTTTTTCCACGATAGAGGCAGCCTGATCAATTAATTGTATCATGTAGTAGCCCAATTTGGAGATGAACATAGAGGAATCTTCTCTAAGCCTGAAACTGCACAAAATCAGGAAATTTATCAAAGAATACTAAGTATGGTAACATTATGAACAACACATTATTATATCTAAAATACTCCAAGCACTGATACCCTGTTAGAAGCAGGAAACTAATTAGAGTGATATAACAAATATGGCAAAAACAGATGAATCAACAATTTTTCTCTTAACCATATAAATATTTCCTGCATGCATCCAAAATCATTGAAAAAGACAATAAATTATATTCAATCATGGAATTATGGTTTATCTGAAGATCGATTAGGACTGAGAGAGGGGGTTGATAAAACTTCTACTGCAATGATATTCATAGCTTGCCATATGGTATTAAATAGTATTCCATTCCAAATAATAGTCCCATTCGAAAATTGTTTGTTTCCAAATTCTATCTCATTAGGAAATCTGGGATGTCTTAATATTTTTATCCATATTACAGTCTAATTCTTTATTGGTGTTCATTTCTCATTCTTTTATTTCTCAAGTTCCAACAAAGGGTACTTGTCTTTTTAATTGTAACTAAAACAACCTAATTATGTAGCTAGTCACAAATGGGACTATTGTTTTGGGATGGAGCAATTAATTCTAAGTAAATAAAAGTATTTATTCAACCAATAAAGATGATATAGGTAACTAATCACTACTAACTATAAGAGAGAAAAGTCAGCTGAAAAACTGCAGAAATCAGATAATATATAGAAAATTACAAACCTTATTGAATATGAGTAATACATCAAATTAGATAAGAGAGCACATGAAAAGAAGATATCTGAAAGAAGCATCTTTTCAATCCCTCCCTCCTTTATAGCTTCAAATATATGACTTTCCACTTCATGAAGAAGTAAATATCTTAACTTCCTTGGGAGATGCACACCTTGGTACCATTCAGTCTGCATAACCTAGAAAGGAGCATAGGTAGATAATTTAGACACCAAATAGAACACCGGGGAGGCACTGTTCAGCCAAAATGAAAAGAACATAAAAAATAGAAACATCACCTTAGACACTGGTTTGTTATCAATCTTTGCTAGCATTTCCACTGAGAGTTCAAGAAACTTGTGCAGACTTTGACAGTCACGTTCTTCTGCCTAATTAAGTAGACATTCATTATCAGGTCAAAATTGATATCCTTCAGTACACCAGGAATCTAATAAGGGCTTTTCGCCAATATGGTCCCACATGTTTAGGGCAAACTATAAAATGCTTTCACAAGTTTTTTTTCTACCATAATGATCCCATATCTTTTTACGATCTGCCGTAACAGTCCAAACCACCAATGTCCGGCCACTCTCACGGCAGAGGAGGTCATGTGACTAGCATGTCATGAAATTAAAAGGGCAAAGTTAACCATCTACTTGCTCAAGTCCTAATCCAAATAATTCAGGGAAAAAAAATCTCAATAGCAATTAGGTTGTTCAGCCAAAATAGCAGACACACTTTTAGCAAATTTTAGTTATACCAGCCTCATTACCCACTCAATCATCACCGCCACTTTGACTTCTCAAAACATCTAAAGCTACTGGTATACTGCTACCATACTTCCAAAAACAGATCTTTCTTGTCATATTCATCATTTAAAAAATTAACTTTTCCAATTCACCCAAAAATATGAACGAAACAGAGATTGAAAATACGATCATGACCAAGATTTCCTAGAAGGCGTCCAAAACAAACTAATCTACAAGTAAAGAGCTAACACTTTGTTATCAGGCAGGATAAGATGCAAGAAATAAACCAAATATGAAAGGTGAAAAAATTGATAATTAAGAAATTTGAAATTACCCTGAGAGGGGAGTTGGGATTTGGAGACAAGGACCGAGGTGTCCCTCAGTGTTTCAGAGTAATACTCACCTTTGGGATGGGACTTCCAATTGAGCTTTTCTACAATCTTGGAAGTAGTAGCCATTTTCTGGCCTCTTTGGCTCTTTTCCCCCTTGCTGAACAGACTGGGTTTTATCTGCGGTGGCCGAGTTATCCCCATCCCACCTTCAATCCTCAGGTTTCTTGAGGGTTTAACAAATAGGCTTCAAATGGTCAAATCGAATCGTCAGGCATTGAAGAGACGTTTCATCGGAGAAGTTGCAGATCCAAATTTTATTATTGGGGGTGGAGAATAGAAAAAGGGTTCAACACCGATCAATAGTTGGGACAACAAAGGGATGAGTATTGAAACGCTAATATGGCTTTAAAGCCGTGTAGATTGCAGAGACCAGAATCTGGGCTGATTCTAACTTTGTATCTGGTCATATATTCCATGGCATCGGAATTGCATCTTGAGCTTCTGAATCCAAGAATTCCAAAATGAATCCAATTTTTGGTGATTTAATTTTGATTGGCATTAGTTGGATTAGGGCACCATGAATATAGATGGTCAATTTTTCCCTTTTAATTTCACTAAGTGCTAGACACATGACCTCCTCCACCATTTAAGTGGCCAGACATTGGTGGTTTGGACTGTTACGGCAGATTGTGGGAGCATTTCATTGTTTGAACTAAACTTGTGGGACCATATTGGCAAAAAGCCCATCTAATAACTACACAAAACATGATGATACAAATACATACCTTTATCCAGTTCTCTGCAATATCAGGAACACGAAGTGGCAAAGGAGCAAAGCCAGAACATAGAGCAAAAACGGTAAAGGGCAACAAAACCACCAATTGCTCATTCAATATCAAGGATTCCTAAAAAACAAGTATAGGAACACTTATAATTTAAATAGGACTCCAAATTATCAACAAAGAGACTATTTTCTCAATTAAGTAGATGATAAGAAAACTATCAATGAATAAACAAAAATATATAAGTTTTTCATAAACAAAAGACATTAGAAGGGGTTGGGGGAGGAGGGGGAGACAAGATGCTGAGGAGAGAAAAGATCAGATTTAGTCAAGTTTTGATCCCAAGACCCAGGTCCAAAGCAACAAGACTTGTACCATTAGGACATCTTGTTTCAACATAAAAACAAATACTTAAGTGCAAGCATGTGTGTGTGTGATTTTGGGTGTGCATGTATACTTGTGATTTTGGGTGCGCATATGTTTGAGAGTAAATAAATTCATCCAATTTGATAGTCAAGCATAAATTGGCAGAATAACTGCAAGTTAACAATGTAATATGTTTCCATAGGAGAGTATGACTAAAGGAGGCATTGAGATAGGAAAACCTAATTGACACGTCATAGCCCTATCCACGAAGGTAATAAGATTTTAGGAAATTTCTAACGTACCTTCCAGTTAAGTAGAACCAAAACAGATCTTAAGAGATTCTGTCTAAGATGCAAAGCATCACGTAGATCACCCTGCAGAAACCATAAGTATTAGATATGGAAAAGGGTAATGCCCACATTCTAGAAAAAGCAATATTAAAAGATCTAAAACGAGAATACTCAAATAATCAAAACATTAAACAAAATGTTACATAGAATTCTTGACATGCCTAGAATTTGAATAGGATATCCAAAAAACTCAAAGAAAACCATCCTTCCAGCAAACCTATTTGAAAACATTTGACCAAAAACTCAATATGCAATCTATAAGCCAGAATTTTTTTTTGTCATCTTGTCATGCCCTTGTACTATATCAAATTAATCATACTACCTCCCATGCTCATTACTTGTTAAATTCCCCAGGAAATTTTCAGCCCTGGGAGTTATAATGTTCATGATATCTTTTATGCTAATAAATTTCTCAAGGGTGCTATGGAGCTCAAATTATAGAGTGCTCCAGTTAAGTCTTTAATGATCAAAGTTAACGGTTAATTCTCCTATAAAAAATTATTTTTTGTTGATATGTTTTATAAACTAAAAACTAAAAAGATAAACTAAACCCTAAGGTACTTGATCAAATTTTATATTTTTTTCAAAAAAAAAAATATTGACCATTAACTTTGTCCGTAGAGTCGTAACTAGAGCATTTCATAATTTGAGCTCCATAGCATTTTCAAATATCTCAAATCCACAGGTGACTCAAAACAGACAACTTGCATAAGTGAGAGGGTGACAGTAAATGTGCTAATGCTCATGGTCTCCAATTATTTTCAGTGATTAAAACAAAAATGATCTTGGGGTATAAATTCAAAAGATAGAACATTGGCAAGCTTTGTGATCTACTTTCATTTCCTTGAAGGTAGTCCACCATTACAGGACTTGCCCGGGAAAACTTACTTGAGATGCTCTCCTTGAAAAGTAGCAAGCAATGAAGTACAGAACAGCTCTGGAAATTATTAATGAACAGCAATCATATTAGGCTAAATTCCAAACAAAAAGAAACATATAGCATTGAAATAAAAACAAAAACATTTTTAATTTCAGAAGCACATTAAAAACTACATATTCAATCAACTATAACAATCTTATCCTTAAAATGTAGCAATACCAAGAAAATAATTATAACAATCTCCTCCAATTACAAATCACTTCCTTCTGTGTTTACTCACACAAGTAATTCACACCAGTGTATATCCTGTTATTCCCATATTACCACAATTAATGCACAGCACTTAAAAATAGCAGTTTATTCACTGAAATGGGAAAAGATACAAAGCTGGTGGCTACTTGAATTGACTATTATGTGATATCATAAACTGTTGTTAGTGGACACATGGCACTGACAGTCAAATTCTAAGGACAAGGTCTAACAGTCCTATGATAAGCATAAGAGGTGACCGTCGAACCTAAAATCATATTTAACTGAATGATCACAGGAAAGGCAAAAGTGCCTACAGCATGGACAATAAAACAGATGCCTTGTCAAAGGTTAGCCAAACTTTTGAAAGCACTGTACTTCATCAGCAGATTGAAAAGAGGACAACCTGAACAGTCATTTCAAGAAAACACAACGAGAGTGTTATAATCATAGTATGAAAAGTGCAAGGAACAGATTGATTTCAAGGTCCAGTATTCAGTCAGGATGCTAAATAACTTCATGCTGAAGGTCAGTAAAACAAGATAAGGAAGAATAGAAACTATTGGAAGAATTAGATCTCCACAAATGGCCAAAAAAAATCTCTACTTTTTATAAAAAGTAACAAGTTGGTTTGATGGACCTTTTTAGGACAAGTGATTGACTAATGTTCTAGTAGACAAAGCAGCTCAGTCGATAGAAAGACATCTTTTAACAGCCAAAGATGTACATAATATGCAAATAACATTCTTTGTTATTCCCATTTACTATATCATGAAAACATAGGTATACATTGGAACAATTCCAACTGACTAAATCAACAAAAAAGGAAGCAGCAATAATTTATATCTTATTATATTTGTTCAGCATGAGGATCACTTACACTGATGGGCAACATTTGAATAACCGGAGATTCCACATATCTTGAGAAACAGTAATTATACTTGATGTATCCTGAAACACATGACGCCAAAAGAAGGTTAGAAATGAGGGAGAGAATTACACACATATGGTCAGTCACATAAACTTGTAAACATCTGGAAAACATGATGCACAAAAGAAGGTTAGAAATTTAGGAAAGAATTTCATATACACGAGAAATAAAATATCTACATGTGTAAGAGAAATTCAGTAGATAAAAGATAAAAAGTTATTCTCCTTACACTCAATATTATGCTACCAAGGAGTAGTAAAGCAGCATCTGCCTGCATATTTAAAGAGGAAGGTATATGAATCATGATAGCTTAATAGCTGGAATTTTAGAAGTTTCTTAAAAGACTCACTTTAACAATCATCTCCAAAATTCTAACAAGAAATTCCAACTAGAATAACTGAGAGAGCAAAATGAAACACGGTTGCAGGCCTGAAAGCACAGTCTATTGCAAATAAGATCTGACATCAGATAGAGCATAACTGCAAAATTTAACTTGAGATATCTATATGCTTAATTTCAGAAAAACCTATGTTCTTTCTTCAACAGAGGAAGAGCAATTTAAACATAATTATGAGACAACTGCAAATTTGGCAATTGAACAGACAGTTGCGGCAAGCAGACCAAGATTATATCTCTTTTTACTAAAAAAGGGTTAAATGTTAAAGTTGTTCAACCACAATCACTATGTTTCTAGTAATCTCAAAGAAAGTACATATATTGGGATCACCTACAATACAAAATGCCTGTTATATACATTTTCTGAGCCACCCTCTCTTCCTCCCCGGAGCGGTCCAATCCCCAAACCTGTTTTCTACCCATCCAATTACTCGTCAACCCAAAAACTGCCAAAAGTCCAAATAAATAAGTGAATTCCGGAAATAAAAGAACTGTGAAGTTGGTTAAAATATATATACACATGGTGAAAATCAATTGATCACATTTAACATAGGCTAGACATGAAACTTGACTCAACTGAAGTTGGCACATTATATGGTATCAGCTAAATATCTCTCTATTGTGCTCTATTAGGAGCATGTTCACCACTACTAAGTAATCCTGATTGAATACTTCTTGCACCAATGTAAAATTTTCACGGCCTATAACCAGATTATCCGCATCTGATTGCATGGAGAAAGTAAAAAACAACAAACTATAGGCTCAGCAGATTACAGTTTCAAATGAATAGTAATGTAAACACTAATTTAAAGGAAAAGCAAATTCACTACTTTCATTTCAGGAATAAAACTTACTACTGATGTGACATTACTGAATGTAGGCAAACTGCGAATCACACATCTCCAAATCTTTTCCCAACCTTTATCAAACTGCAGAATATAGACATTAATCTATAATATCAAAAATGTATGTACTAACCACAAAATGCAAACATATGCAAAAAAGAACATATAAACCTTAAAAGAGTAACAAACAAGTCCAATATTTTGGTGTCATCTGCGATAAGGAACAGTGCAGATCTTGTACAACAGCCTCCTTCCTCATTTGCAGCAAAACTCATTCCATTTTATGTTACAGTTATGAAACTTATCTTTTCAAATTCCAATTGTTAAACTTTGATAATTAAAAGAACTTGGTTAACTTGTAAACATGCCAAAACTTAGTTAAACAAGTTAATTGGCATCGTAAAGTAGAGTACTAGAAACAAATCAAACAGCAGTCATTCCCCAAGTAGCTGTTCATAGGAGTTGATGAACACCAATTTACCCTTAAATCCAGTTTATCAGTTGCGAATCTAATTCTCTTTAACTTCAGACATCATATTTGGCAAAAAGCAACAATAAATAGTCAGCAAGAATTCAAATTACATCTTTAATATTAAGGGTGATCACATAGTGGCAGTGACACAATAACAAATATAACTTCTGTAAAAGCAACAGCACCACAACAGATTGTCTCCATAAATTTTGGTTAGCTACTCTTCCAATAACTTTCGACCTTTTTCAATATAAAACATGTATCAGATAGAGGAGGGGGGGACTCTCTCTCTTTATATATATGACTACTGTAGTGGACAACGAAGCTCAAATTATAATAGGTTCTTGTGTGTAATTCAGTTGGTAAACACAGGAGCCCATGTAATTGCAACTCCACGTAATTACACAGGAGTCCACCATAATTTGAACTCCATTGCTCACTATAGAATTTCTGTATATATGTGTGAGTAGACACTCTTTAACATAGATTGTTTCAAAAATTCTCTTCTTTGCATCACAATTCATAAAAAGAGAATCCAATGGGAAAAAGAAGAGAGTCAAACATAATGCATGAACAATTTAGACAAATAATAAGCATGGACAAGGCATGGGTTTGGCTCTCAACATGCTCGACTTGAGACAAACACTAATGTAGCTTGGAAATAATAAAAATGGTGTCATATCAAGAATAGCGAACGCACTAATTGGATGCATTCAAGCAGAAGAAGATATGAGCACCACATTCAGGACCAGAATTTGTTGAGTGCACCAGACTTCTCTTTCTGAGTGCACAGAACAGAAAGGAGCAATTTGTTGGAGACCAAAAGTGATCAAGTTTATATAAGATCAGGGCAGTATAATGCAAATCAAACTTCTAGTTTCTCCTTGACTTCCAGAAAGAACACCGCCACTCCAGCCCCCAGTTGCCCCTACCCAATGAATAGACCACCCCTGGAACAGGAAAATGAAAAAAAATGGGATGTGTAATTTTGAGGCAACAATGTGATACCAGAACCTAATCCACTCCACCTTCCTAAATTGAAAAAAAAAAAAAATGGATCATGAACTGGTATAAATGATCCCCCTTGCAATCAAGATGTTCATGGTTAATTTCTCACTAAAAAAAAATAATTGTGTTTCATTGGGATTTTGTTGGACTATCAATTACATGGAGCAAAATCCATCATAGACAATCTATATATCAGGAAAAAGCATACATAGGCATTGCAAATCATAATTGGAAAACACACATATCTATATACATCGTGCATGCATACATACACAGGCATCCACACATGCATATGTACGTAGTACATACTAACTACATACACATAAGAGGGAAAGCTGTGGCTTACTGCTAACAAATAAAGCACTAAGAAAGTGGATGCAACTACTCAGATACCTCATTTGTGGAAAAAGATGAATTTGGCAAAACATCCACACTTGGAAGGATTTGCAGTAATTGTGAAAGTGCTTGCAAACTCCTGTATACATAAATATTAAGCTGAAAAGTCAATAAACTCATTGGGGGAAGGGAATGAAAACAGACCAGTCAGATCATTTGTTACAATCTTAAAAGCAAATTAAGAAAAGAAAAATATAATCCTTTAGCAAGAAAATTGAGAGAGAAGGGTAGTGCAGTATCTCCCATATTACCATGGGCTCCAACACAAAAATGTAGGATGAAAAAGTTTCAAGTGAAGAGTAACTCACCGCAATGTCCACAGTAGACCATCATAAGCATGCTCAGCATTTGCATTATTTATAATACTGTAACAAAAAATAGTGTCACATGCATATCATACAAACCATGGTGGTACATTTGTTTATGTTAAGTGTTATATTTGAATAGGTAAAGGCCAAATGTTAGGAGAGTAAAGAAGAACAGGAAAAAGCCAACAGAGAAAAATGAAATCAGTCAAAGCATGGATCCGAAATGTCATCCAGGAGTGCATAATTGATCAACACAACCCAGGCATCCTGTAGATGTTGCAAGATCATGGAACTGACAACTCTGTATAATATAAGAATAATATACGCATAAAAGTACCAAATCTCCGGTTAAAAATAATGAAGATCTCTCTTATACAGATGCAGGAAGAGAAATTATGGAGTGAAACACAAGAATTCCCCTTTTCTACTGCTAAAGAGATGATTTCGAGAAAACAAACAATCAAAAGAAGACAAGAAGTGAATACACTTTAAGGATCTCTTGCAGCAAGTGCTCAGATCCAATAAAGAATAGGAATATCAGGCCACCTCCATTATGTGCACAACCAGGTCAAAGTACACTTCTTTGAAGAAAAGAAATATTGAATTATCACTGCAAAACTGTAAATAAAGTACAGAAAGTTTGATTATAATTCTCCAAGACAACTTACGTTTCAAAGCTAGCGGATATGCTTTCAAACCAATAGAAGATAAGAGCCTTTCTGATACGAGAGGAGTAATTACGGATGAGATAACAGAAAGCAGCATGCCTGTCAAATGGATAAAAAGATATTACCTCCAAGAAAACAAAGCACTTAAAAAATCAAAGATGATCCCAATGTTTTTAAGGATAGATGTATAAGTGCTCAAAAGAAAAGCAGAAAAGAAAAAATAACATCTTAGAGGCAATCCTTGGAACCAACAGAACATCCATAGGAATACGATACTATTTTAGAAGCCCTTTACTAACCAGCAAAGAAAAATAGGAACTGCATCTCTTATTATCTTATACTGCAAACATTCCATGCACATACCATGACCATTTTCCCTTTGTAAGCCCATCTTTTATTTGATCCACTACATGCTCCCGTCTTGCTCGTTTTTCAGTTGCTTGAGCTTTTGATACCATAGTGCATGCCTGAAAGAAAGCAATCAATAGTGACTAATATTTCTGGTTAAAGAGTACCGACTTCTGCAAACATATTTGCATTCTACATAAAAGACAAGAAGAAGAACGTGACATTGTGTACGCCAGATTTCAAACAAATAGCACTCTAAGATAAACAGAGTAGTTGGCAAGTATCTGTTGGACTGTTGGTTTAACGCGAGATAAAATCAGGGGAAGAAAGAAAGAGATACATCAAGTTGCCTCTCTCATGCTGTAACATTAATTACATAGGCCTCCCTCTGGTTTTTACAAATATATTCCCCTCCCCTAGGCTTTGACATAAAACACCCCAAAATTCTAATTTTATCTGCTATAACAAGAAAACTCCTCATAGTTTATTCCAAAGTTATGCTTGCAAAATGATAGTAGGAGTACTAAATTACCACCTCAGGCAAAAGTTCAAGTTTTTAGAGAAGAATCCAACTTATACATTTAAAGAGGCCTAATGTGTAGGCTGAATACTCCAAATATTAATATGCCCAACAAGTGCATGATTCACACTTTTTTATTTCTAATCGTTGGTGAGGGTGAGATTTGAAAAGAAGACCTACCAATTCCAATACCAAATTAGTTCACCACTATCAAAAGTTTGATTTGTTAGAAAGGGGTGTACTTTATGTACTCCATAGAGAAAGTGATGGTCAAAAAATGTTTTTTTATTTACACAATTATGGCAAACTCTGAAAGAGGTCAATGTAGATTAGCCCAATTACGGGAGCAAAAGTCAACCAGTAATGAACCATATGATTGACAAATTTGAGAATCACAAAATTCTGACACTTAAACATCCTCAATAGATGACTACAAGAAAGTTACAACAAAAGAAAAATGTATAAATTATTTATGGCAACTGCCCTGTATTCAAACTCCTATCATGGAAGCACCAAGTATGTAGATGAATACCCGGCAAAACACAAGAGAGGAAAGTTCCAACACCCCGTGCTGTGAGCTAGTTAAGGTTCCACTTTTGTCATCCCTGGTTGTGTCAATCCTAAATACAGCACAGAGAGAAGTGGTATTTGTATGCCACCACAAAGTATACCAGGGAATCACAATGTGAAAGGATAACTGACCAGGCCAAAGTAGTGCTGGAAGTACTCATATGATCTAGTTCCTTGCCCAGTACCTCCACAAGTTGTTCTAATAAAGCACCTCCATCATCCCCACCTCTAGTCAAATTCAGTTGCAAGCTTGTATACAGAACAAGTGCATCCTACAGAAAAATCAGAGTGAAAAAAAAGACAGCCGAGGAATTCAGAAATGTCAAATATGCAGCCACAGCTAAAATCACTGTTCAATGAGTTGCTTACCTTTAAACTCCGGTCATGAGTTGTTATCCAGCAACGGAAGACAAATTGCTGAACAGCACCATGAATTTCAAGGGCTTCACTGCCCACATTTGGGCCATCCTTTGACATATATATGTTGATGCACTCAATAAGCTTGCGTGAGATTTTGTCTTCATCCCTGACACAATAGAATGAAGATTAACAGACTGGACCAGCTATAGAGACCACCTTAACAATAAAAGTCCTTAAAAGAAAGGTGGTGAACAGGACCACAGATGTACCTTATATGGCCAAAAATTCTAATAAAGCCATTAACAATGTCCTCACGAAGATCATCAGAAAAATCCCCAGGAGGATTTTCGAGAAGGGAATGAAGAGTCAAAATGCAGCGGAAGACCTCCTCTTTGGGATTTGAGAGGCCACTACTTTTGGTATCCAAGTATTTCTCCACCCTTTCAATGTATAAAAGCACAAGGCCTAGCAAAATTGTTATGCAAACAAGAGAATTAAAAATAACAGTATCATGTCAACCGTAGCATAATTTATAACATACCAAAATTCTTTCCAAAAGGATGCATACCACAATATACCCGTTTCCTCATGTGAAATCGATAATGTTGTGCTGCCAAAAGATGCCGGAGAATAATCGCATACTCAGATTGATAGCTTGGGACATCTTTCAGGACACCCCATATGTGATTGAAAAGTATTTTAGCCACAGCTAAAAGAGGCAAATTCTTGCCTGCTAAAAATTAATAGAGGACAAAAACATCATTTCTATTGGAAGTTCTTAAACATTATCAAATAAGAGAATGAAAAGGTAGGATATAAGATGACCACTTCAGATTATTTTAAATCTCAAGGTTGATTTATATGGAGATTTCAATTGTATAACCCCCAGAATAAATAGAAGAAGTAGCGGATCGAAAGATCAACACCAACATTTTCCCAGATGAGGCATATTGCATGCGTTGAATAGCTCAGCCTGACATAATCATAAGAGACTGCAGGTGACACTAAAGATCAGCTTTAAATGTACATTAAAAATTTCCAAATTGATTGCTAACAGGAAGAGGGAATTGCTTCATCACTTAACCAGTAGGCAAATATTGTATTATGCATAACTGGGCCATGAGTACCTAAACTTCCATGTACAATTTTAATTAATTCTTAACTGATGATACATCTGAAAAAACATGCACAAACAATTGTAGCACAATCATCTCTGATCAAAATAAAAACATACGCCCTTCAGATCTTTTAACTCTTAGATGCCAAAATCAGAGAACTCTTAGATGTTATAAATCAACCATTTCAGGTGAGTTAAAAATCTTTTAGATAATAAACATGACCTTGAGAAGCTAAAAAACATACAAACATCAAGGTGCAACAAAAAATTGCAAACGTACTGCTTAAATTAATTCCAATCTTCAGGAAACGAAAAGTAACTTGATGTTTCAAGGCTGCTAATGAGAAAAGCAGGTACTAAGTTTTTGCAACCATAGAGATGGCATATTATTAATTAAGTTAGCAGACCCGATAACTAGCAACTTTTTATGGATGTGGAGAAAAATGAAAAAGAACAAATGCTGACCTATAAATGTACATGGAAATATCTATCCATATAATATACAGGCATACAGAATACCTTACACCAACAAGACATCCCATAAAGCATAAACTAGGCCAAACTTACGATATCAACTGTCTCATTGTACTCATCACTTGCTTACTGATAAATGCCATTTCAGTTTATGAAACGTTAGGTTGATATTTGTGTGAATGAAGAAAATGTCAACAAAAGAAAAATGGAAAACAGTTCTTAAACTGTCTTCAAACAGCCAGAAAATTTTTGGAAGAAACATGCCTTCTTCTGTGGATCCATGTAAAATATCTTGCAAGTCAACCACTAAACAACTTGGCATTTGAAAAGAGAAAAAATAACCTTTTGTGCACATAGGGCAGCATTTAACCAAAGAATAATAAAGCATTTAACTGATTTACATGTCTTTTGCTTGATGCAAGTCAAGAAATGCATTTCCTTTTTGATCTAGTCATTAAGGCCAAGCAATAGGCAAATATATTTTTATATCCTAAATCATTTTCATCAAAAGATAATAGAAATAAAACAAAACAATAACGTGAGAAATACTCAGTTACTGACCAGAAAATTTAGTATCTTCAGCTTGTTGAACCACAATTCGAAGAGTCTTTGCAAAGCTTAATTTGGGGACACGTTTCTTACTTGATGATATCTCCAATGTCACACATTGGATCAACATTGAAATTATAAATGGCCATGTCTCCGCTGCCATGCAATATAACACATTTCAGTTCATTACAAACAATATGATGAAACAAAAGTTCAAGAAATAAGCAGAGAAACAATTAAATTAATGCCCACAAAGCAAAGACACCGCTTACAGTGAGGAATATCATTAGGTCCTAACAATGCAGTTTTCTCTGATAAATATTTGCAGAATAGAATAGACTTTTCACCTACAAGCCATGTATTCAACAACTTAACCCCGTCCTGCACAAAATTTATATATATATATATATAACAAAGCACGCACAAAGAATAATTAGAACACAGTTGTCTAAGGAATCATTCTTATTTAATTCATTATTCAAGAAAATGATTGAAAAATACTTCTCGGGCTTTAGCTTTGTCGGTTGAGAGTTTGGAGACGATTTCTTGGACATCTCGGGAAGTGACAGTGGAAGCCATTATAGTAATTCACCATTAACTTGAGAAGTCAAAAATCTTCTCATGGGTTCACTTGAAATCTATCAGGGTTTATGAAAGTTCTTGGAATCCTTCAATGTGCATTATGTAAGTCATTGAAATCTTCCAATGGGACTTCATGGAAGTTAGTTCTTGAAAGGCCTATGGAAGTTCTTGAAAGTGCCAATGGGTTTTATTGAAAGTTCCTGAACTTGGATTTCAAGGTGGTCAATTCGAAGTGGTAATGGAGATAAAATTAGCAGGGAAGGTGTAAAGGAAGGGTTTTAGAGAAAATTCTGTCAAAGGGGGGTTTTTGATGAATGGATGGCGTTACTAAATTTAGAAGAGAATAGAATAGATTGACGACGCATTTCTGGAGAGGATGTCGCTCTTAATCAGACAGGAAGACAATGGGACGGGACTAGAGTGACGACCGAGGATTTTGTTTTTTTAACAAAAGAGATTAAATTTTTAATAATTGTTTTTTATTTTTAATCTAGGGTGATGACTGAGGAGTATTATTTAACCCTTCAAAAAAAAATTCTATTATTATTTAGCTCTTAATCATTGTAATTTCTTTTGTTTGGAGGGGAAAAATCATTATAAATTAGATTCACCTTAATCTTGAGACACTTATCATCACTTAATCCATCTTAACCACTAAATTACAAGTGAAAAAAATTTTAAAAACAAAAAAAACGTAATTCAATTAATTAAATTCATAATAATTTATATAAGTTTAAAATTCATTTCAATGAATTAATTGAGAAATTATTAAATAAAATATAAATAAAAAATATAGAAGTTTAAGAGTCCAATTTTAAAAAATGTGACTTGATACATGCAAGAAAAGATAAAAGGAACATATAGATATGCAGGAGCAGGAAAATATAAAAGGACATTCTTATCAATCAATTAAAATTTTAAATTAAATAAATATATAAAATAGATTTGTAATAAAAGAAAATTGAGAATACAAAGAGACATTTTTTTAATAACTCAACCATTTAATTTTTTAGAAAAAAAAAATTTGTTTTAAATTAAAGAAATATATGAAATAAATTTTTAATAAAAGAAAGTTGAAAACACAAAGAAACTTTTTTTAATATGTGAAGAATTTAATTTTTTATATTAAAGAAATTTTTGAGAAAAAATTTAATTTTAAATTAAAGAAATATATAAAATAGATTTTTAATAAAAGGAAAGTTGAGAATACAAAGAGCCTTTTTTTTTAATAAGTCAATAATTTAATTTTCTATGTTAAAGAAATTTTGAGAAAAAAATTTGATTGGTACACTTGACTTGCTATGGATTGAGAAAACTTTGAATAGTTGAGATTTTTGAAACTTCGAAAATTTGCTTTAAATATATATATATATATATATATATATATATTTATATATAAATGATAGATATTTGAAGAAGAAAAAAAAACTTTAAAACTACTATATTTTCGTCCATTTCTTTTGATGATAATAGAATGTTTATAATTTAATGATCATTTAATGAATTTAATCATATTTATTTAATAAATCATGTAATTAATTTGTTGAAATAATTATTAAGTACTATTTGATAATGATTTCAATTAGTATAAAAAATAATTAAAAAATTCAATATAAAAAATGTTATTAAAAACTAAATTTATATCATTTTGTTTTTCCATAAATAAATGTTATAGAAAATCTAAATTGATATCTTCTCGTTTTCCCAAAAAGTAATCAAATAAACTATTTTATAACAAAAATACTTTATCTTCTCCTCAAAGTAGATCCTTTATCATTTCAATATTTTTAAGTTTAAAATTCCATGACTTCATAATAGAGTCTTTTTACCTTCTTCTCATACTAAGTTTCAGTTTATATAAATTAATTTTTTTCCAGTATTTATTAAATTTAGAAATTCAATAAGTTGATAGGAATGTTTGTTTATCTTCTATGCCTCTTTATCTCCTTCTTATACAAAATTTCTTGATAAGAATGTCTTTTTAATTTCTTTTATCATGTATCATATTCCTACAAAAACTTATCATTTTTTTGTTTTTTTTTTTTTAAGTTTTGTTCAAACCAATTCACATGCACATTGACAATTCTGCTAGGATCATGCTCTTAACTTTCAATTGATGTAGGTGACAGACTATAGAGAGAAAATTGATTCTATCAGATAAGCATTTCCCATATTATATGGTTTTTTTTTTTAAGAATGTTATACTGAATGCATATGCCATAACAGTTACTCCCTTCATTCAAAAATGAATGTCCCATATTTCATTTTGAATTGTCCAAAATTGAATGTCTCATTTTCCTAAACTAGTAAAAATTTTATTAAGAAAATTGATCATGTAATGTGTTAATGAACTAAATCAAAATTTTTTATTTAAATACGTACAAGTCAAATTGAAACATATCAATTCCGAATGGAGGGAGTATTATTTTATTTTGGGTTTAGTTTGAATTTTTGGCTATTACTAATTCCTCAAAATCATTTGGAAGTCTTTGCTTGTGGCTCCTTATGAAGATTTTGCGTAAAGGATCAGAACCCCAAAAATTTAGCAGGCACTAATAGATAAAGGATTTTGTGGAGCCTGTTGGATGAAATGGAGGTGATGAGTATGGATTATATTGGAAGTAAAATACTAACAAAAAAAAAAATTTTTTTCTCCTAATTTTTTTTTACCAAATATGTTGTGAAATCTTTGAATCTAGGGAATTAAGTTGAATATGAAATTCATGTCATTGATTATTGAATTTATTGTTTTTTTTCATTTAATATTTTTCTTTTAATGTATTTTGTGTTTATTTGAAGGTTTGAAGATAAA
>JAOXNR010000001.1:14812443-14846469 GCA_028571225.1 Parsonsia alboflavescens | reverse complement strand
GAAAGAGAATAAAGAAATGCACCCATAATTCTTTTTTTTTTTTTTTATGACACAATACTTCCTTTTCTTTTTTTTTTTGAATTAGAATTAAAGAATTATTGAAACAAAATCAAAAACAAAAGAACTACTCCCAATCATATAAAATGAATATGAAGATAATTACAAGTCATGAAAATAGGATAGTGACCATGACATGCCTTGGAATCTGGTTTGACAGTGACACTGACATGCATCGGATGCAAAAGAGATACCTAAACAACTGGGGAGGGGAGATATGAGTTCGGAAATGGGAAAGAAGCTTTTTCGCTGTTTGAAATGGTGGAAGGTCGGGAATATATTCTGAAGGTCGGTATTATCCTCCGAAGGTCGATGCATGGGCTTGGCCAATTTCACATTTGAAAAGTCTTTCCTCGACCTTCGGAAGTTAATACCGACCTTCCACAAGATCATCCCGACCGTCCACAGTTTTAAACGAGAAGAGCCAATTTCCCATTTCCAAACCCAATTCTCACCTCCTAGTTCTTTATCATAATTTTTCCACCCAATTTCATCACCTGCAGAAGAAAAAGAAATATGGCTGAGAAAAAAAAAAAAAAGGAAACATGTGGTGGGATAAATGAAAATATTGCAAAGTAGTAAGAATATGAAAATCGATTACAAGTCACGAAAAGTCTCAACACCAACATCGCCTTCAAAAACATCCATACTCTCATGGGCGACACTTACATTAACATTTACAAACACTCCCTCTTCAACTGTCGCCTCCAATGTCTCCTCATAGATGGGTGCCCTTCTTCAGAATGATCATACGACCATGGAACCTCTACTTCGGGTGGTGTTGCTTTTGTAGCCCCGTTCAGACAAATTTGACGATTGTGTCCTTTTCTTTTGCATATCGTGCAAGTTTTCCTCCTTCGAAATTGTTCACTTCGAGATAGGAACAGACCTTCTTGTGGTGTTCCTGTATAGTATGCCTTTGTGTCAATCGGATACAATTATCAAATCATCGGGTGATCCGTATGCAGTTCTTAGTCTTCTTAAGAACCACTCCCATGAATCATTGCCCTCCTCTTCACCGAATCCAAATGCAAGTGGAAAAGTTTGTCCGTTTCCATCCGCACACACAGCTGCATAAAGTTTGCCCTCCTGTGCATTTTTCAGTGTGTTGCATCTAGGACAATGACGGGTCTCATGTACTTGAAATCCTCGATCGAAGGACCAAGTGCACAAAATCACCTCACAAAATGCTCCTCCGGCAATGCTAAGCTAGTCACTGAGCCGGGCATTGTACGCTCCAAGAGGTAGAAGTATGTTGGAAGCTGTTTTAGTGAGTCCTCTATAGTTCCATAAGCGATTTCCTTTGGAAGCTGCAAAGATCTCCATGCTTTGGTGTATCCTAACTTCACACCATAATTCTCCCCAACATCTTGAATCACATTTTTGGGGCTGTGATTCGCATCGGTGATTTTACTAGAGTACAAACAACCAATTGTTGATGCACTTACATACCTGTTTTGGTTTTGTTCTACAATTTGAATGCAATTGTGAGTCGGGACAAACTTGTGAATCACCCATATCTGGCATCCGGCTCTACATTGTGCACGTATCATGAAGGTGCAATCTTTTTTATTCCTGCATCGTGCCTCAAATCGTACCTTATCCGAACGTACCACGAGATAGGAAAACAGATTCTCCAGTGAATATTGACCGACTGCTATCATCAATTCATCCTTACTATTAAAAATTAAATCCTTCCCTATCTCAACCACAAGTGGAATGGTTTCATCTTCAGAATAATGCACCTCTGGTTCATCACCCCAGTCCATGTCCGTGAACTGAGTAGAAGGGTCCGGTATAAACTGCTGAAGGGGAACAAAGTGTCTAACCCCATTGTCGAAGATCACGGGGACATCATCATCGACACCGCAGATATATTCTTCTTCGTAATGATCATCACCATAATCATCAGCATTAGCATCACTGCGAATATTTCCAGATGGCCCAGGTTCATTGTTTACAGGTGGGAATGTCCCATCCGGATTCCTTTCGTACGCATTAACAAAATCATCCATTGCAGGATCAACACCATACTAATGTAATATTTCGATTTTGTTAATCACCACCATTTTAGGATCAGCTTCCCCCATCAAAAACATGATCTCGTATTTATCTTCAATTTCCAATAATTTAGTTCGTCCATCGGATAATCTAGATGCAAATGAGATTTGTACATCAAATTGGTTTAAATCAATCTTCATGCAGCATGCCATAGTTATCCTAAAATCTTCATAACTGATGTCGTCAGGTACGACTACCCGACGCGCCCTTCCACTTAGAGAACCATCGTGAAGAATAATTCTGATTAAGCCCATTTCTGCAAGAATCCGAGAAACATATATTCAGGATGGATAATGTACAACCAATAATAGAAAGCAAGAGGGAGAAATATCTAGATTAAAAAAACAAAGCAAAGAAAAACGGGTCTACATAGTTTTTGAAAGAAAAAAATGACCGGAAAAAAGTGCTTGAAGGCCGAGGTGATCATATGGAAGGTCGATATGATCCCTTCGAAGGTCTAATTGACCTTATGGATGGTCTATTGAACTTTTTTTTAATAAAATTGAAGGTCGCTTACATTATTTGAAGATTGATATAATCCTTAGAAGGTTGAAAGGATCAACTGGAAGGTCGGTTGAACCAACAAAAAAATAGGACTTGAAGGTCGGCTTATACTATTGAAGGTCAAATAGACATCTAGAAGGTCGAATAGAACTCCCGAAGGTCAGCCATACCTACCGAAGGTTGCCCATTACTTCAAACACTCAACACAAACAACTTTCTTTCTTTCCTTCCTTACGCCAAACAAACAATACAAAACAATGAAACATTAGACCAGAAAATCCCAACAGCACTAAGGAATTAAAACACAACCATAAAACAACCTAACACCAAAAAAAACACTTAACAGCCACTGATTCTGAACAATGAGACTCGAGCTTGATCTTGCGAAGAAAAAAACCAACTCCTCTCCCAAATCTAAGTGTCGACCTTTTTTTTTCTTCAACGTTGAGAATGAGTTCCTTCAAGTTCAACAAGGAAACGTCATCAATATGGTCTTCAATTCGGTTTTACAACAGTTGCAGAGGTAGTTGGGCAGTTGGGCTGTTTTGAATACTGAGGGCAATATAGTAACTACATGATAAAAGTGAATAAAGGTTAGATTTGTTTTTTTTTTTTAAGGAAAAAGTCAAAATGGGTATAGAGTGAAAAATTAGTTTTAGAGTTGGATAAATTATGAAATATTGTACAGATTTGGGTAATATTGAAATCTTTCCCCTCAAATTGGGTAAATGTGAAAATGCCCCATAACTTGTCCATCTTCTGCTTCCTGGGTCTACGTATGCTTATAATTCATGGTAGCTTAATTTCCAGCATTTTCAATCAGCCCAAGATCAGCTGATATTACAACCATTGGAAAAACTCAGTTTTAAAAAAAATCGTGGGAAACTATATATATAAAAATTTTCGTCTTGGAAACACTACAAGAAAAATATCATTTTAATAAGAATCGTTTTAAAATATTTTAGAAAAAAAATATAACAAACTAAATAATTTCGTTTCATAACGTATAGCTAAGTTTGGCTGTTGCTAATTGAAACGGAAAAAATTTAGTTTTAAAAGTTATAATGTACCTTTCTATTTATGAATCCAGCAGCTAAAATTTGTCTCATTTAGATTTTTTATTACATATTTGTGTTATACCGACAAAAAATTGGTATATATTTTTAAAAGATCAAGCACACTTATCATATATTTTTTTTAATTAATATAGCAGAAAGTGTAACTGCAATATAAGATTCACAATCATTATTTAAACAGATTTTTTCATAATTGGGCATTTGAGTGTAGTTTCGTTTCAAATTTATCTATTTTTGTTCAACTTTTTGTGTTTTTTTTTTTTTTTAATGAAACCGTCAAAGACGGGGGGTTAGGCGGACCCCTACCCATTTATTATAGGAATAAAAGGACAATAGATTGGTGCAAGACACCATCAAACATAACTAAGACAGAATTTTATGAAAAAAACCCTCTAAGATAGGCAACGTGTGAGCTTTGTTGATGTGATATAGTTTCCAATTAATCTTGTGCAAGATCTTTCAGCTATTGCTGGATTCTTCAGAGTAAAGCGAGACACATCAAGCCACCCAAATTTCATGACAATCAAGTGACGGAATAAGTTTTGCCAAAGCTCCTAACCTCCGGACTGATTACCCCACTGGTGTAACATTCCCTCCAGCTGCAAAGAGCCTTGAGCCACTCTGAAAGCTTGGCAGTAGTGAGACCAAACCTCCCTTGCAATTACACAACTTTGAAAGAGATGTTCCACTATTTCAGTTGAGCCCTCACACTGACACCGAGAGGCTAGTTGAAAGCCTAAGCAAGATCACACGTCATCTGAAATTATTTTTGTTCAACTGGATAGGTTGTGTTTTCATAATTGGTGAATTTCATCCTGAAATTATTTTCAAATTGTAGTGTAGGTTCTCAATATTTTTTAAATATTTTAGACCCTAAACATTGTTTGAGTTGTAATATAAGTCCTTTGACTGAAAAATAACCAAGTAGAACTGGTCAATTAAAGACTTATCCTAATAAAAAAATGTTTAAAGACCTAGGAAAAGAAATTAAAATTTAATATTAAAAGTCAAAAATAGTTTCAGGATAAAAATGGTAGCCTTAATATAGATGAACAGCTAGCGAAATTCTCTCCCTTCTCTCTAGCTAAACCTAACTTCGGGGGACTCCCTTCTCTCTAACAGAAATCTCTAGCCGAATAATGTGTTCCTGAGATTTCTTGACAGCCTTCTTTTGTAAGCCCCAGTTCGTTGAAGCTCTGATTCATCAACTTCAGGAGATCATCAACTTCCCCAAAGGACGATTGCTGCAGTAGCGTTCGGACTCTCCAGCAAAGCTTCCACTGGCGTGTGAAGCTACCGGAGCTCTGTCTGCTGCAACAGGCGACCAGCCCTACAGCTGGAATCTTTGACGTCTAAAAGGAGCCTCCCTTGCGGACTTTTAGGACAACAAAATTTCTAAAAGAAGCCCCCCTTTGCTGACTTTTGATAACAATTTCAAGAAAGAAGCCTCCCTTTGCTGACTTTTGTTAACAATTTCAAGAAAGAAGCCTCCTTTTGCTTACCAAAACCTTTAGCTACTGACGTTCTTCCTCAACAGATGGCGATCTGAGTGTCGACCGTCTACCGCAAGTAATGGCGGCTGCGCCGCCACCAGTCCAGCTCCTTCTCCATGGGAAGAGGCTCGTTCTCTTCTCTTTTTAAGCCTCATAGTACCGGAACCTCCGCAGCTGCTGCAGCACCGATCAAACAACCTCAATCATTCAAGGGAGAACCAGCATTCTTTTTCACCAAATCTGAGATCGCTAAATTGGCTGAACCGTTCAAATTAACGCTAATTGGGAAATTTTCGTTTGGAAAGCCAACCTTGGATACAGTGAGAAAATCTATTCAGACCATTGGACTTAAAGGAGATTGTTCTATTGGGCTAATCGACGCACGTCACATTCTGATATGAGTGACGCATCAGGAAGACTACTGTCGGCTTTGGCTAAAGGGTGTTTGGATGTTGAATGGAGTCCAAATTAGAATCCTAAAGTGGACGCCTAAATTTCGTGTTAAGGAAGAACCTTCAACGATCCCAGCTTGGATCTCCTTTCTTGATCTGCCAATCCATTTTTTCACGAAAGAGATATTGCATTCATTCGTGTCAATTGTCGGAAAACTGCTGAAGGTTGATATCCTCACTGTTAATCTGTCACGACCCAGTACGACAAGAGTTTGTGTTGAACTGGACTTGCTCCATTCACCACCAAACAAAGTTTGGATTGATCCGGAGGGTTTGGGGTTCTGGCAACCTATTAAATATGAACATACATTGAAATATTGTACTCACTGTAAGAAGATTGGACACACGGAAGACAGCTGTCATATGAAGCATTCGGAGCTGAAACCAAAGCCACAAAATCAGGCCGCCAAAGAGAAACCAATCCTGCAGAAACAAAAGGTAAACCCCATGCAAGTCTGGAAACTCAAAGCATCGGAATCGGTTGATCCTATCTTGCAGCAATCAATCGGGAAATAACCTATGACGCAGGAGGCTGTTCGCGAACAGGTAGTAGACGCAAGCCTCTCCACAAAGACGAGTTCTCCACAAAAGGATCATAGCATTAATGTGGTTGTAGAAGGCACGGGTCAACAGCCAACTTCAGGGAGCAAATTGAAGCACGATTGCAGGAGGCTGGATTGATTTCTAGCAGTGACTCCAGTGAGGCTGCAGAAGTTCAGCCAGATTCAGGTGTGCAGATTAGACAAAAGCCTGCTGAATTGTTTTCGTCATCCGAATCAATATCAAATCAAGACTCAATCAACCCAATTCGGAAGGATAGCCACATAAATTTTGCAGTTGATACTGAGGGAATAAAGGTGATAGTCCAGCTGCCAGAGCTGAGTGAGGATCAGGCTGCAATTCCAAGTGTAGTTAAAAAGAAGAAAGAAGTCCCACCTTCGAACGTGATTACAATACAATAGTCCCGACATAGCCCAACCATGCCCTCAACATGAATAAGCTTCTTGTATGGAATATTCGAGGTATCGGGAATTCCACCTCTCTCGAAAAAATAAAACAACATATTCATGTGCATAAACTTCAGTTAGAGGTTATTTTGGAACCAATGATCAGTTGTTCACGGATAGCCTCCTATGCTTTTAAGCTTAATATGCCTCATTTTCATTCAAATCCGAATGGGGAAATTTGGCTTTTTTGTAGCTCAAATTTTCAGATAAACATTACTCACGATTCCCAGCAAATTATTTCTTGTGAGGTTGAGAATCATATGGGATTGGATGGTGCCTGGGAATTATCCTTTGTTTATGAGTCGTGTGATTACATAGCTATGGTCAGAGATGGCAACTCTCTCGGTCTCTGATTTGCCATGGTTGATAGGGGGCGACTTTAATGTGGTGATTTCCATGGAAGAGAGTTTGGGATCCCCACCAGCAATACGTCCAGTAAGGGAGTTTAATGATTGCGTGGAGCATTGTGGCCTTCTAGACTTATCATTTGTTGGTAATAACTACACTTGGTACAAACATACTTTCCCTCCCCTTTGGAGGCGTTTAGACAGAGTAATGGTAAATGAGGTTTGGAAAAATCATTATCATAGTACTTCTCTGGAGCATCTGCCAAGAATTCCCTTGGATCACAGCCCCCTGCTTGTCTCAATAGCTGCGGTTGGCAGCCTTGGGCTGAGATCTTTTCACTTTCAAAATATGTGTATTCGGCATAAAGATTTCCGTGGGTTAGTTGAGTCTTCATGGCAGCAACCTATTGAAGATGATGGAATGCGTAGATTGGCGGAGAAAATACACAGATTAAAAGTAGTTCTGGTGGTTTGGAATAGAGATACTTTCGGCAATGTTGAAACCAATGTAGCAAAGGTTGAAAATTTGGTGGCTTCATTAGAAGAGGTTTATATGGCTGTTAGTATGGAGGAGAATCAAGAAGCTTTACACAAAGCGCAGGAAAATTTAGTCTTCCATCTGAAGAATCAAGAGATTTATTGGAGGTAGAAATCTCAGATTAAGTGGCTGCAAGAAGGTGAGGGAAATACAGCTTACTTTTCCAAATACTGGCATACTAGAAAGGCGTTTTTGGGGCTGAATAAAATCCAATCTATGGACAAGAAGTTGCTTACGGATCCACAAGACATAGAAAGGGAGGCTGTGAATTTTTTCTCGAACCTTTAGACAACAGAACCGAGCTGTCTACGCAATCCGGACAGCTTTACTGTCAACATTCCCTCAATCTTCAACTTAGCTCAGAACAGAGTTTTATCTCGGCTTCCAGATCTGGATGAAGTTAAGGCTACAGTCTTCAGGCTGGACCGGCAAAGTGCGTCGGGGGTGGATGGTTTTCCAAGGAGCTTTTACACAAATTTCTGGGATTTGGTTCAGCTGGACATGTTGCAAGCAGTTAGGGACTTTTGGTCAAGGATTAAGATGCCACAGCAATTCACGTCTACTCAATGCTCCATTTTCCAGACTGCAGATGATTAAGAGCGTGATAGGGTTCACTCGGAAAGATATGCCTCTCACATACCTTGGTTGTCCTCTTTTCCTGGGTAGAGTCAAATGCTCTTACTTTCAGCCCCTGGTGCAAAAGGTGGTGTCAAGAATTAGGGGTTGGCAGAATAAGTTTCTCACCATGGCTGGTCGACTGATATTGGTCAAGCACGTCCTTAACTTTGTGATTATGTACATTTTTTGCTGCCACTACCCCTCCTAGGAGTGTTGTACCATTTGGAGCAACATTTTGAGAGTTTTCTATGGGGAAGCAGCGAGTTTGGCTTCAAGAGGCACTGGTGTTCATGGTTGCAAATCTGTAAACCTATAGCTCAAGGGGGACTAGGGCTGCACAATTTTCAGAGCTTCATAGAGGTGTTTTCTTGTAAGCTTTGGTGGCATTTTTGGACAGCAAGCTGCTTTTGGTCACAATATATGAAGTTCAAATATAATTACACTTTGGAGGGACCTCTTCCTGAAGCGGGTTTCCCTATTTGGTGGTGCATGCTCAAGGTTTCAATCCTTGTGAATCAGAATATTGGGGTGCTAGCTGCTGACGGGTCTTCATCCTTTTGGCATGAAGATTGGACCCTAATGGGGAGTTTCTGTGATTGGGTTGCCAATATGAGCTTCCATGACATCAAGGTTAAGGATGCTTAGCTATCCACCGGCTGGAATATGGATCTTGTACAGCAGTTGTTGCCATCACAGTTGTGGCCAATGCTCCACTCAATCCAAATCACTTCAAGATCGAATAGATATATTTGGAAGCTTTAACTTTCGAGAGATTTTGTTTTTGCAACTGCATTATCCTTGTTTGATGATGCTGTCAACACTGTAGGGCATCGGGAAAGTTTCATTCCTCTAGATTGGAGTCTTTTTCTATAGAGAGTTCTTAATGGTTTTCTGCCAACAGACGACAAGATGTGTAGGCTGGGTTTTCACATTGTTTCTCAATGTCATTGCAGGCGAAATGTTGAGTCCATCAATCATCTTTTTCTACATTGTTTAGTAGTAGATCAGGTTTGGAGTCTCATGGTAGACTTCATGGATATTCAGCTAGGCACTTCCAGCAATCTACTGGACATGTTCCATCACTGGCGGTAGCTGCACGACAAGGGCGGTAAGCTAAACCTGTGATTGTTTGCAGAGAGATATGAAAGGCTCGCAACAAGTTCGTTTTTTAGGGTTCTACTCTATCTACATCTCAAATTTACTGGTCATCGAGATCCTTGCTATACGAGGCTGTAGCGGCTCATGGGCTGGACAGAGTGCTGTGACGATTTCATGGATTCAGATCACATCAGTATCTTCTCAGGCGGAAGTCTCTGGTTGTTAGGTGGAAAAACAATGATTTCTTGCATAGGGTCGTATTGAATGTAGATGGAGCTTCGAGGGGCAATTCGGGAGAGGCAGCAGTAGAAGGAATATTGAGGCTTGGAAACGACACATTTCTTTTTGGTTTTGCTCATATACTTGGCATCTATAGCAACGCTTTCGCAGAGCTCAAAGCTTTGGCTCAGGGGATTCAGCTTTGTTTGCATAAAGGTTTTCAACAAGTTCTGAAACAATGTGATTCACAATCTATTGTTTCGATGATCCAATCGGGTCATTCAAGTCAGTGGCGTTTGTATGGTGTTTTGAAACTGATACAGCTATTCTTAGCTCAGGGGCATTTTTCCATCATTCACGTCTACCGGGAGGCTAATCAAGTGGTAGATTTTTTGGTGAACTTTGCCTTAGATACCAGTGGTATGCGATATTTTGACACCTATGCCTCTTTACCACGGCTTGCTAGAGGTCTTTGCTATTTTGATAGAAGAGGATATCCCTCTATTCATGTGAGTAGATAGATATCCCTTATTCGTGTATGCAGTGAATTTGTATCCACCTTTTTAGTGGCAAGGCTTTCCTGCCCTTCATACTATTTATCTATGCTTTCCTTTCTAATAAACAGGTAGGAAGTCTACCTAACCCCTCGACCTAAAGGACGGTTAACAAAAAAAAAAATTTGTCCCTTCGTTACTCAGAGAATGCCAGTGAAATTGGATCAATTACATCAATCCGGCGAAGCCAAGGTTTTTCCAATACCGTAAATTCGACTAAGCAATTATGGCTGAGAGAGGTGGACAGCGTGGTGGCTTCGACAGAGGATTCGGAGGCCGAGGTGGCGGTCTTGGCTGCCGCGATAGTGACGACGAAAAATGGGTTCCAGCCACCAAGCTCGGCCGATTGGTTAAGGATGGGAAGATCAAATCCCTTGAACAAATTACCTCCAATCCCTCCCGATCAAGGTATCCCAAATCATTGACACCTAATCGGCCCAAAAAGGTGCTTCAGTTTGCTGGAATTGAAGATGTCTTTACGTCATCCCGTGGATCTACCAAAACCCAGGGCAATTTTGTCACGGCTACCTTTGAATGTTTGCTGAAGACATTTGGGTTCCTTACTCCAGACTTTTGGAGAGAAACTCGTTTCACTATGTCTTCATTCCAAGGGTACACAGATTTCTTGGGAAAGCAGCCTAGCCTTCCAAGGCTGCTGTTATTACCCGTACAAAGGAAAGTGCTGAGAGGGTTGAGGCTTAGAATGTTTGCTTGAGGATGAAACTTTGCTTTCTATTTCCTCTTTTAAGCCATGTTTTGATGATACTCTGTTTCTAGAAAATTTCCTCAATCATACCCCGGACAAATTCTCACCTCCCACTCTCTGCCGACCACCGCCTCCATGACAACCTTTACTCCAAGTCTGAGAAGTCCAAAAAGTCCCTGCAAACCGTTTCTCAACAGTGGGCTTTTATCTTGAGGCTTCTTTACTTGGGTTCCTTATCGGCATTGCCGGATTGATTGTCTCTGTCGTTGCCTTCCTCCGACCAAGAACACTGCCCATCTTTCACTAATGAAATAACAATTATACCCTCCTAATTTTTTTTTTTTAAAATTCTGTATTTGGCTTGAAAGGTACCAAAGTTGCATGGAAAATATGAAAAAAGGATGTGTTCGGTAATTTGAAAATATTTCAAGGATTAAAAGTATCAAAAAAAATTAAAGAGAATCAAAGTTATCAAAAATTAAAATATTAAGGACCTAACTCACCAATTTTCTTATATATTATTATAATAATTTAATTTTTAGTTTCCTATTATTATGTAATTCCCTCTGGGATTTTTCTTTTTAGTTTTGTTTTTATCTTGTTATATATATATATTTTCTCTCATAACTTTTTTTCTTAAGAATTTTTGAGGTTTTTTTTTTTCTCATTAAATAGAATTAAAATTCTAAATTTCCTGTTCTACTCAACCATGCATTTCTTATCCTTTTGTCAATATTCTATCCCAGGTCAACAGAACCAAACCAGATCTAAGAACTTTCGTGGTCTCAATTAATTATTTCCTCTATTTGAAATTGAGTATTTCAATTTGACTTCTACGAATTTTAATAAAAAAAAGTTTGACTTAATTGATTAACTCATTATATTATTAATTTTCTTAACAATTTTTTTATTAATTCAAGAAATAAGACATTTTATTCTGAATAATCTAAAATAAAATGTGAAACATTCACTTCTAAACGGAGGAAATATTAAATGTCAAAGCAGGAAATCAAGCGATCGACCACTATCAATAAGCATAGACGACCTAGTCTTCAAAAATATCAGGACCGCATGCAATAATTGTATTCCAGCAGCTTTTGACGACCTAGTCTTCAGATTGGGTCGTCACTAACGACCTAATCTTTTGACGACCTAGTCTTCAAAAGATACAGTACTCTCTCTATTTAGAATTGAATGTCCTATTTTGAATTGTATAAATTTTAAGAAAATGAGTAGACTTAGGTCATTTTAGGCTTAACAATATAATTTCTTAAGAATTTTTTAAAAAACTAATTTAGAAAATAATACATTCATTTTCAGATAATTTAAAATGAAAATGTGAATATTCAATTTCGGACAAAAGAAGTAATATTTAACCCTAGAAGAGAAGTATAGATATTTATTCAAAAAAGGTATAGTTTGAGGCGTAATTTGGCAAAAAACATACTTAAGGGACCAAAAAGGCAAAAAGGATATAGGTTGAGTCCTAATTTGGTAAAAAAAAATACTTTAGGGACCAAAATACAAAAAGGTATAGTTTGAGGTGTAATTTGGAAAAAAAAATTCAAGGGCCAAAATGACCAAAAATATATAATTTGAGTTCTAATTTGGTAAAAAAAATACATCAGGGACTTAAATGCAAAAAGAGTATAGTTTGAGTCCTAATTTGGCAAAAAAAATACTTTAGAGATAAAAATGCAAAAAGGGTATAGCTTGAGGCATCATTTGGCCAATCGAGAGGCCTTCGCCACGGCCAATGGTTTCTGATCATACAATGTGATCCGAGACCTATCTAGTGAGATCCGGAGTAACACCCAATGTGAGTGTAAGCAACAGGGCATCAATATCTATATACACAGTACAAATATTAAATCAATTACTATTAAATAAATCATAATTTAAACCAAGAGTTTTGCAGAAAATGAAATGAAATACCTCCTCTGCCTTCCACCATGCTATGTCTCCCATGTCCAAGTCTCCCCCGACCTAATCAATGACAAAGGCATCGAACTCATACATCCCCGGCTCTGCTTGAGATGCCATGGTCTGCTCCCACGCACCTCGAAGCAATCTATGTAATTTGAGTTAGTTAAAACATGATTGTTTTAACTAGCATAAATGAAATAGAGGTGAATGCAAAGTTTAACTACATATGTAGAAATATACCTAAGCGAATGCGAAGCGAGCTCCAAAGAGGTAAAGTGATGGGGCCTCCCTCGTCACTCCCCGCAACCCCATTATGAACTGGTCAACTTGATCGTCCTCAATGTTAAATGACATGGATCTAACGTTCTTGAGGTCATCCCCGACAAATGACCCGCAACTCCCGGTCGTGGGCCTATGACAAAAATTTAGTTAGACTATGAAACGGGAAAGTTATAAAATGTAAGTTAATCAAAAAAAGAAAGTGAATTACCTCTCTGAAACACTGTTGCTATAGAAGGCATCCAACCGTGTCCGGTCGAGGGTGTAGGGGTCCACCACGGGAGCAAAAATCGCCCCCCGCACCTCCAACATCGAGTCGTCCTTGGCCGTTTCTGTGGCCTGGACGACTCGATGTGATGGGCCGGGTCGGTGTAAGGTGATCATACACCTGCGGTTGGGGCCTTGGCCCGACGTGTACGACAGAGCTCTTACAATCATTAAAAATAATTAACAGTACGTTAAAAGAATTATTCGGCTGACTGGCAATTACTATGAACTTCTTTAATAATAAAATGAACGAGCAGCATAGACTAAAATTCTCAAATTTAAGATCCAAAATATATCTGGATGATCTCGACTGGGACTATAGGAGATGCCGGGACCGGAGCTTCAGCCCCCCTGGATCCTCTCCTCGACTAACAAGTGCATCGACCTATTATTTAAAAAAGATAGTAACCATTTTAAGATTAAAAATTACAAAAAAAAAGTAACCGAAATGAATACTGATTTAGGAACTAAAATTTACTTGTGTGGTGACGTCGGGAGATACCTGGCAGGGGGTGACCATCGGTCTGACTAAGACATCGATGGAGTGTGTAACCCCCTCGGGCATGGGCGTGGCTGGCTCTCGGGAAGGGAAATCATGCAGTGGTGGATCGGCTCCACGACTCTCATCCCTCTCCAGCACATCGAGGCAATGCTCGATATGCGTGAGCCGCTTGAGAACCTCTGCCTACATCGCCCTGAGCTGCGTGAGTTACTGGAGGACCAGCTCATTCCGCTTTAGTAACCGGTCCTCGAGCTAGCTCAATAGGATCTCGACCACGGGCATGGGGGGCATGGGTGGCCATCGTAGGGGACTATAATTATAAAATATAGTTTGAATCCATCAATAATCGTTTTGGGGCGTTTATTTAAATAGGAAGAGGTACATACCTGACCTCGACTCCTCTTGTGTCGTGTCGGGTTGGGAGAGGCCTATCTACTCCCCTGGTCCTCAGTCGGAGGGCTCAACGGTGCAGTCTAGATCCACAAACAAATTTAGTAATCACAAAGGCAAGCAAACCAGCAAATTAAATACAATCATATCAAATAGCATCCACTAATCTACTGCAATAACATAAAATATAACGAGATACATATCATTCGTTGGATCATGTCAGATCTGGTTGGACAGATCGACCGATCTCGATCAATCCTATCCTCAACCACATGTCTATCACGATGTGGGATCTAAAATAAAATAAAAGTAAAATATCAATGAACTACGTATTTAGCATTATACAAAATTAACTTAAATTCTATAAATTGTGATTAGTTTAACCTGATCGAATGGCGGAACCGACAATCCCTGTCCGCATGAATTCTTGAATGAGCAAGGCAGATAATTGCCCCAGCATCTCAAGGCAATATGTGGGATACTAGCAAAATTGACCGAGTACGGTTGCTACTGCTTCACCTGATCAGCCTCGATGTATGCGGAGCATGCACGCTCCTATAATTGGTAATTTCATTTAGTGATAATAACTAATTTTGAAAATGAAAGTGAACATTGATAAGGTATTCACTTACCTCACGAAGTAGCCGGCCCCAGTCGGGTGCGTGCCCAAGTCGGGGACCTCGAATGGCGAGGCATCTCAGGCATCGTGGACTTACGTGGGAAGGTCACGTCTACTTGCATCCTGGGCATCCTTATACAGCTGGGGACGCAAGGATGAGAAGTGATCATACGCCCACCACTAATTAAAGATAAGATTAAAAAAAATTTCAATTTAGTATTTAGAGAGTCTAAAAAACACCATTGATATACGAATGTGATTAATAATATGAAAACTTACCAGCAACAGCCAAGGATTGCTGTACAAAATGTCTCTTCGAGGCGTCTTCAAAGATGGCCTTTCTATAGGAGTGCACCGTGTGGCTCCACCCTATCGTTCCCCATGAGAAAGACTCTACAGCCTTCAGATTGTCTAACATCCTCCATATGTATAATAGGATGATTGCAGTCTGCTCTTGGGTGAGTATCGAGTGTCCTATGATGATGCCATATGCCAGTCTAAGGGCATCATCAACGGACAACTATCCCACGTCCATTCCCTCCCACCTCCTCAAGACCACATCTGGAGTAACCGGATTGATCCCAATTAATCGAGCCATGGCAGAACCCACCCTCGGTGGCCTATCAATAATACACCGGTCTACTATCCCAAAACGTAGACTGGTGAGGAGAGCGTACTCCTAGAGGCCCAGTCGATGTAACTGGCCTCCCATAAAGAACCACATCTCATCGGGTAGGGCACGATCCAAAATAACCTCCCGTCTCAAGATACACTAGGCAGCCTGGGCATAGTATGCTCCATGATAATGGGGAAGATCCACCATGTATCCAAAGGGGCCCATCCTAAAACGCTCTAGCGCCACATGGCTCTATAGTAGGTCCACAGTATTTGTAATGGTCGAATACTTAGCTTGTAAGGTAAGCGTGCTCTCGGCTGGCACGTCGAGATCGTGTCGGAGCTGAAAAGTATGCGGGGTGGGATCCATATCTCTACGGTAAGGGAACAAACGAAACAGTTGATTAAAAAAATTCAATATACTACTCGCTTTTTTCGAGACACGGCCTAATGTCATTTATTATAATGTTGAAAAAAATTAATTATCACTTTCAAATTAATTAATACTATTATAATTATTATTAATTAATAAATAATATTATTTCCAGAAACAGCCTATAAATACTATTTCAAGACATAATGTAGATAATTTTGGACACAATGTAGACAATTTCGGACACAATGTACAATTTCCAGACAAAATATATACCATTCGAAACCAAAATTAAATCATTATAGACTCAAATTCAATCATTCGAGACCCTAATTAATCACCCCATTCGAGACCAGAGTCCCAAATTAAATCCATTTGAGACCCGAGACAATCCATTCTAGACCCTAGAGAACCCATTCGAGACCAAAGAAAAGCCATTCGAGAACCCAGTTAATTTTGAGACCAAACAACATCCATTCGAGACCCATTACTCTCCTTTCGAGACCCAACAAAAACCATTCGAGACCCAACCAACAAAATCCATTCAAAACCAAGCACAATCCATTCCATTCGAGACCCAGCAAAAACCAATCGAGACTCAACCAAATCCATTCGAGACTCAACCAACAAAATCCATTCAAAAACTAAGCACAATCCATTCCATTAGAGACCCAACAAAATACAATCGAGACCCAACAAAATCATTCAAAACCCAAGCAAAATCCTTTCCATTCGAGACTCTATAACATCCATTCGAGTCCCGTGAACAAAACATTCGAGACACGTGACCAAAACATTCGAGACCCGTGTCAAAATTTTACCATTCCAGACCCATATTAAACTATTCGAGACCCAATTTCAACAATTCGAGAAATAAAATTCAAAACCCATGCACAATCTAATACATTTAATCTATACTTTCAACAAACTACGAAATCGAAATTAAACAACAAACAAAATCAAGGTTCAAGTGAAGAAAACCTATCGGAAAGTGAAGGAAGAGTTGCGACGGTAAGGAAGTGAAGAAGGAGCGCCGCGTCACTGCGTCGGTGAGTGAGGGAGTGAAGAAGAAAAAGGGAAAGAAAATGAGAGTGGAAGGAAGAAAAAGGGAAAGAGGCTTCTCCTGTTGGGTGAGGAAGAAGAAGGGAAAGAAAATTAAAGTGGAAGAAGGGAAAGATGAAGGTCTATGGGGATGAGTTGAGTTATCCGGTGAATTACTATGGTGATCCCGCTTTTGAGAATTAGGTGGACAGTTGCTTCTAAAATCGAGAAGAAGATGAAGAGTTGCGTCTCGATTCTCGATTTGGGTATTGAAAAACGAAGGGTATGAACGTAATTTTCCATTTTCAAGGTAATTTTTATTATAAAAAAATGTTAAAAAGTCAATTTGGATATGAAGTGAAATTGGATCAACCCATTTGGATATATTTAGGAATTTCCTCAAAGTTTTTCCGTAAATTCGACTAAGCAATTATGGCTGAGAGGTGGGTTAGCGTGGTGGCTTCGGCAGAGGATTCGGAGGCCGAGGTGGCACTCGTGGCCGCCGCGATAGTGAGGAGGAAAGATGGGTTCAAGTCACCAAGCTCGGCCGATTGGTTAAGGACGGGAAGATCAAATCCCTTGAACAAATTACCTCCACTCCCTCCCGATCAATTAATACCAAATCATTGACACCAAATCGGCCCAAAAAGGTGCTTCAGTTTGCTGGAATTGAAGATGTCTTTACGCCATCCCGTGGATCTACCAAAACCCTGGGCACTTTTGTCAAGGCTACCTTTGAATATTTGCTGAAGACATATGGGTTCCTTACTCCAGACTTTTGGAGAGAAACTCGTTTCACTAGGTCTCCAGTCCAAGAGTACACAGATTTCTTGGGAAAGCAGCCTTCTTTGGCTGCTGTTATTACCCGTACAAAGGAAAGTGCTGAGAGGGTTGAAGCTTAGAATGTTTTCTTAAGGATGAAATTTTGTTTTCTATTTCCTGTTTTAAGCCATGTTTTGATGATACTCGGTTTCTAGAAAATTTCCTCAATCATGCCTCGGACAAATTCTCACCTCCCACTCTCTGCCGACCACCGCCTCCATGACAACCTTTACTCCAAGTCTGAGAAGTGCAAAAAGTCCCTGTAACCCGTTTCTCAACAGTGGGCTTCCCCTTTTTTTCTTGTAGCTTCTTTATTATGCTTCCTTATCGGCATTGCCGGAATGATTTTCTCTGTCGTCGCCTTCGTCCGACCAAGAACCCTGCCCATCTTTTGTTAGTGAAATAACAATTATACCCTTCATCCCTGATTGGGATTTTTTAAAAAAATTCTGTACTTGGCCCAAGAGGTGCCAAAGTTGCATAAAAATGTGAAAAAGAATGTGCTTGTCAATTTGAAAATATTTCAAGAACTAAATGTATCGAAAAATAAACAAAAAATTAAAGATGACTAAAGTCATCAAAAACTTAAAATTTTAAGGACGTAACTCATAAATTTTCCTACATGTTATTATAATAATTTAGTATTTAGTTTTCTATTATTATGTTAATCCCTCTAGGATTTTTCTTTCCAGTTTTGTTTTTATCTTGTTATATATATTTTCTTTCATTACTTTTTTTTCTTTTGCATTTTTGCGGTATTTTTTTTCTCATGAAATAGAATTAAAATTCTAAATTTTCTGTTCTATTCAACCATGCATTTCTTATCCCAATATCAATATTCTATCCCACGTCAACAAAACCAAACCATATCTAGGAACTTTCGTGGCCTCAATTAATTACTCACTTTCTTCAAAATTAAATGTTTTAGTTTGATTTGCATGTATTTTAATAAAAAAGTTTGATTTAGTTGATTAATGCATTGCATTATCAATTTTTTTAATAAATTTTTTAAATGGAGATGAAACATTCAATTCTGAACAATCTAAAATAAAATATGAGATATTCATTTTCAAATGGAGGGAATATTAAATGTCAAAGCAGGAAATCAAGCGATCGACCGCCATCAATGAGGATAGACGACCAGGTCTTTAAAAATATCAGGACCGCATGCAATAATAGTATTCCAGCTGCTCACGGTCTCTTCTACGGTACTCCTTCTGTCCGGAATTGAATGTAATATTTTGAATTGTAAAAATGAGTTGACTTAATTCATTTTACACATAATAATATAACTTCTGGAGAATTTTTTTAAAACTAATTTAGAAAATAATACATTCATTTTCAAATAATTTAAAATGGAAATGTGAATATATTCAATTTCGGACGAAAGAAGTAATATTTAACCCTAGAAGAGAAGTATAGATATTTATTCTCTGCTATATATTAACTGGTCTGAAATCTCCATATTAATTGCACTATAATATCCTTCGTCGACTTAAGAAGTACGAGAGCAAATACGCCATGTCCAACAAGGGAGTGCTTGTTCTTCTCCTATATCTCTTCATAGTTTTAGTTCAGTATATCCCTCCGGCGTTGCCAACAAGAGCATTATTAATAGCGGACAGTGAGTTCAACGTATTCAAAATCTTTAATTACTAGCATTATTCTTAATTATTTTAATCCTTTAATTAATTAAACTGTCTGTAATATATATGTGTTTCTCTTCTGGTTGGAGAGCAGGGAAGAGTGGTGGACCTATCAGTCAAAGCGGTGGTTATGTATGTAACTATAATTGTTGTTATGGTTACTGTTATCCACCGTATTATTGTTGTTGACCGCTAGTTTAAACGATTAAGGACTTAATATGTACTCTACACGTGTACACTTTGTAATATTTTTGTTTATATATATTGTGCCAAAAGATATAAGAGTTGGTTAGAGATCTATTTCATGTAATACTGTTATTGTAAAAGGGTAGCTGAGTTTTCAATAAATGATCTCATCATTAGTTGACGAGGTAGTTTATTTATTTCTTTTGGCTAGAAAATTGATGAAGTAGTAATTGTTTACTTTGTAGTTTTGCTCTCAAATATGGTTCAGTAAATTGGTCATCTATATTGATGTTGTTCATTTTTCGTGTTATTAAGGTTGATATTCAGATCTTCTACAACATTTTCCATACCATCTTTTATATCACGGTAATAAATTTACAAGTATATTTTTGGATATATATTTTATCAAAAAAATTATAAAAGGATATACTAAATCTTAGGAGCATTTGATTTTTATCAAGTAATATATATTATTTTATTCGGTAATGTAGAAGAAGATGTAGAAGTTGGGATAGAATATCTTGAGTTGCATATAATAGATCTTAGAGATACTGGAGCCGTTTAGATGGATTTATAAAAAATGTGCTTTTGAAATGCTTTTTATAAAAAAATTTTTTTCTAAGTGCTTTGCAAATAAAAAACATTTTTTTTGAATTTTTATTTTTATTAAATTAATGTATTTTATAAGTAATAATTTATTAATCACTAATATTTAATATAGTGAAGTAAAATTAATTTTTATCACAACATATTAATACTGAACCTTTTTTTTATATAAAATATAATGAACTAAAGAGGAATTGATAAAGTCCTTTCGGGGATACCAGTGAGTGGAGTAGCGAGTTCGCAAATCATAGGTTTTGAGTTTGAATTTCACCAACATCCTCCTAAATTAAAAAAAAGATGAATTGATCGGGAGATTATTAAAAAAAAAAAAAGATGAATTGAGAAAATAATAAAAAAATAAAACAAATAAATAATGTTCATTTTAATCTTCAAAGATTTGAAAAAAAGTTAACAAAGATGTTTGTATCTTTGATATTTTTTTATTCTCCATAAGTATAACAGACCCGAGTTAAATAAAATGAAAATTCAAAATATGTATGAGAGGGGAAAAAAAAACTCAAAAAGAAAGAAGAAAGAAAAGAGGGGGAAAAAAAAAAAGAAAGACAAAATAGGAACTTGGAACTGGAAGACCCGGGTAGCTTGACGGGGGGGCCGGGGGTACGGGTGAATGTCGGGGTGAGGGTGGTGGCTTAAAAACTAAAGGGCAGAAAGAAAAGAAAAGAAGAAAGAAGAGGAGAAAGCAAAAAAAAAAAAAAACGAACGGAGAAAAAATTTTAAAAAAGAAAAAGAAAAAATGCGAAATATATTTATATGTGTTTCTCTTGTAGTGGAGATCCTATATTTAGATGTGTTTCGCTTGTAGTTGCAGATCCGGCTCCCGGACCTGTCACTCAAGTGGGGTAGGCTTGGCCCCAGTTATTGTTATATCAGAAATTAGGGAGTATGCCCCCAGGGGCATAGGCGAGTTGGTAAGGCTGACGTGACGTTTGGTTAGCTCCAACGACAGGCGGGGGTTCGACACTCGTCGGACGTAAGCTCTAAACGTTGGCTCTGCCAACGGCCATTGTCCCCCGTTGCGTCCTCTCCGTCAGTCCTCTGCCCTCTCGTGCACATCCCTGATGTACCCCCGCTGGCACGTGGGGCCTCCGTGCCTGTGGGCGGGGTTTCGCCCGCAAGGGACTTCCCCCGGAAATCAAAGAAGTTTATAGAAGGTGGTCAAATTAAAAAATTACTCTATAAATAAAGTTAGTCATAATTAATCCAACATGGGAAAATCAAAGTGTCATTCGAGATAATAAAACTTTAGGGTGAAAGAGTGCAATACTAAAATGAAATGAAAAGAAAAGCAATTCGAGTTTAGATTAGTCTAATGGGAATTTTGTAGAAGTGGAAGATGAAAATTTCTTTTTGTTAAGAATTCCTTTCTTCATATACATTGCAATGCAACCGTTAATTTGTTACTGCACCCATTGGGCTTGCTGCTTCAAGAAATTCCATTCGAATATTAAAAATCAACCACTAACATCTTCTTTTTCCACTGCCTCAACCTCCTAGGTTGGAAAAGAGTTTAAGTTATGATTGACTCTTGTCACTGCCTCCCATTTAGGTGGGATTTATGGAGTTAGTGGGTAGAGTTGTGTTTTTCACATGTGGAATTGAAGCCAGAGAGCAAATCCAAATAGCGAAACTCATTGTTTTCTTTTTTCTACGGAGCATTTGTTACTTTTGTTAATTTTTCATATTAGTATTTATTGGGTTGAGATATGAAAGGGAAAAATGAAGGTCCAATGATGGCTGGGTGGGGGTGTGATTTGCCGGTGGATTCTTGGGAGAGAAGATATTGAATTGATGTTTTGACTCTAAAAAAATGGCATGGGACATGCACATGTTTCCCAAGGGGATCGAAAATATTAAAATGGTAGCCCGTGAAATTTAATAATACTTAGATAGTAGGAAAAGAAAATGAAGTATGAGTTTGGATTTTGGATCAAATATTTAGTACTATACGTGCAATTTCTAGCAAGGCAAACATGTGGATTGACAATCTTACCATTGAAAATTTGACATATGCCCACCTTGTGATTTTTTTGAATGGTGAAATGATCGGAAATTACTTAAGTGACTTTCTATAAAATTTATAAGTATCAAGTTGGCAGGACAAAAAATGAGATACTTGTTTGGATTTTGGACCATATAATTAGTATTATATGAGCGATTTTCCCTTTATTCTTTGAGATGCTATTACAAACACATAATCATTAGTAATATTTTTCCAACTTAAAATAGTACCCTTATAAATTGTTGTCTTCTTAAACTAAAGTATTGTAGGGAAGGAGGAGGGGAGGAATTTTATTTTATCTTTTGACCTTCACAACATTTTGTGATAAATATGTTGTCAAGTCTTGCTGTAGCTTAGTGATAAGCAAAGGCACGATAAGGGTAGGTGGAATGTCACTGTTGATCGTTGTGGGAAGGTATGAATATAAAATAATAAAAAAAATCACTTGGAGAAATGTGTTCCCCATGGCTCAAAAATGGTTAGTGAGGGTAAACGTTCATATTCACACGTCAACAAAAAGTCGAAATCCTTGTAAATACAATGATTGTCGATATCCTTATAAATACGCGTAGATCATATATCTCATATAGAATGCATCATGTACTGTATAACATTTCCTATGAATAAAATAGAGTTTTACAAATGGTTATTATTTTTCTATATATATTCTTCTGATGTTGAATGTTTCTCATCTCTCTTTTTTCCTAATGAAATACGTTATTGTTAAGAGTTTTGTACATATAGAATGAATTACCTAACGATGCTACAAAATTGTAGGAAGACAAGTCCCATTTCTTTTGGAAATATTTCTTTAAAGCATGCTAACCCTTTGCCCTTAGTTACAAACTCAAAAGCTCTTGGATTCTAAGCTTCATATCAAATTTTGTTTGGTAAAGATGAAGCCTAGTGACGATTGGTTTCCTCACTCACAAGATTATGCATCTCACTCTGTCCCTTGCCTCATCTATAAAAATTATCACATGCATCTATTTTTTTTCCCTTAAAAACAATTTGCAAAATACAATTGTCAAATTCTCATAAATGGAATAGAATAGGAAAGATCAAGAGGGATTTCCCCCCACATATAAAAGAATCTTTTCTCCAGAAGACTTCAAAACACAAGAATCTGGAATATAACCCAAAATCAATGGATGTGATTCATAAAGGCCATTCCATGGAGAAGTGACAGGTTCTATGGTAATGTAGTTGAGTTTCATCCTATTCCTAGTCTTTTTAGGAGAATTATTTTAATCAGCAGCTGGAAGCACACAAGTCAGGAACAGAGTGAATATGTTTCTAACACAATTAATTTACTGACAACTGATTGTTTGGATCATTAAAAACTGTATCAAACTCCAGTAGTATAGGACCCTACATTGTTCTAAGTAACTAGTACAGGCATCAGTTGCCAAGATGAAAAGAGCATCCACAGGAAGGTACAATTCTGATTGAGAAGACGGATAAGCAAGGATATCTACAAGATCACAGTTACAGAAGGAATCAGGATAGATGTGCTTTCATGAGTGCCTGGTGTATCATGTCGATAAATTGGTTATCCTGTCACATCACAAAAACAAGAATTCAGCTATCTTAAGCATCACATCTTGAATATCAGTGTAAATCAAACAATAAAGCAAATATTCTCTGGATATTATTGTAGATTTCTACTTGTGAAAATTTCGGAGGGTATTTGTATATTACTCCTCAGCACAGTTCGTACTGAAAAAGGTTGCTTTGAGATCTACAAGCAACGTTCAGTATTATCAATTACAATAGTACACAAAATGCCATCGTCACCTAACTTGGAAGTTCTATACCATCCATCACCAGATTGGAACAGCCAAACTTATCAAAACCTTGTGACAAGCTAATCAACCAAAGGCAAAACCCTCAAAAGCAAATCAAACCAAACTACAATAAAAAATTTTAAAAAGCAAGGGAAAGAAAGAAAAAGAAAAACATAAATTCGTCAAGACACATTCAAAGCTTCCCGTCTCAACTTGAATCTCAGGCATATTACTAAAAGAAGCCAGAAATTTGCAAATTCAGAAAAAATGTGAAAATTTTGCTTAATCAAGATTAATATTTGATTGAGATATTCCTCCATCACCCCCAAAAGAACTAAATAACAATCAAAATCTATGAATACCTGAACAAGTGTACGAAGAGCATCTCGTACTTCTTCTTTGTTCAAAGGTCCATGAGCTGCGCCGGAAGCAGGATTGGCAGTAAGGGATGGTGGTGGTGTAGGTGGTGGGAATGGTTGAAGCATTGGGGTGCCATGAGAACGCTGCAGACTTAGAAGAGGGTGAAGAGTAGAAGTAGATACGGACGAGGCCATTGGTGGTATAAGTAGTGAGGATGATGATGGTGCATAGAGAGAAGAAGGTTTCAAAAGATTATCAGTCCTATTACTGTTATTGATTGCATTGGACCCGTCACTGAGGGTCAATGAAGGAACTAAAGGAGAATTGATTGGGAATGACGGAACCTGTTGAGTTGGAGTAAGAGAGAGGGAGGTACTATAAACATGGGATAAAGAAGCAGTTGGTAGCTTATTATGATAGAGTGGTCCAGAATTTACATCCTTCGAAGAGCCAAGTCCAGTGTTCATGGCTATCTGCAATAAAAACCATCAAAGAAAATCATGCTGCAACAAATGACACATCATATAGCAAGTGGCAATAGTAAGTGCATCCATCCACACAAAACAAAGGGCAAGCTAATACCAAAGAGCTCCATGCATGTTAAATTGAAGACAAGAACCCATAAAAGAATATGATGTGCATAAACAAACCAGAACAAAAAAGTGAGCAAAGAAGGGGGTATAGCATCAGTTAGGACTGGGACACACTAGTGCATTTATATAATGGAAGTTTAACATTTCAGCATCTGGATTCACCCTACTTTTTTTGCAACCATCAGAAAAAATGAGGGCAGAATTTGCAAACAGGACCCAAGTATGACAATGCAAAATGACAAAAAGGTGTCCCTCTTAAAAAAGGCGAATACAACAAACCATGCAAAAGGGATTCTTGAAACTAATGATAAACAATTCATTGGGAGGGAGGAGAATAAGGCCTTTCCGGAATGGCACTCAACTTAGAGAGCATTCATGCACAATATATAAATTTCCGATATTTTCTTTGAGAAGAAAATATGGGCTTGGGCCTAACTCAATCCCAAAAGCTAGCTCTAGGGGGGAGGATTGCTCAAGGTCCTATATACTACAATAGGCCCTTACACAAATCCAATGTGGGATTCTCAACACTCCCCCTCACGCCCAGGGCCTCTCCCTCTGGAGCGTGAAATTCAACATGGGGGCCCAACATCGGCAAACAAACACAGGCCCAACACGGGCAAACAAATACGGGCTTTTTATGGCTCTGATACCATGTTAAAATATGGGCTTGGGCCTAACTCAACCCCAAAAGCTAGCTCTAGGGGGGAGGATTGCTCAAGGCCCTATATACTACAATAGGCCCTTACACAAATCCAATGTGGGATTCTCAACAGATTTGTATAGGAGCAATTGGGTTTCAGAATTTCACAATCGATCACTCACAGGGAACAGTATAAAATATTAATTTTGGCAACAGGAAACAGCACTCTTATTGAGGGAGTACTTGCTTGAAAAAGAAAAGTGGAGGCGTTTGTTACCTTAATTTTGAGTAAGCTTCCAGGGAATTAATTCCATGAAATCAGCACAAAGTTAAAACTAAAAGGAAAGTTAACAATTTTACCAATTTAATACTCACATTAAAGAAATTCATAAAAGAAGAGTCGTCTGCTTGAGCGGTTGAAACAGTTGGAGTAACCGAGGGTTCCAGTGGGCCCTCAATTACCGCACTGGTTGGCACAGCTTCAAGTTCTTCAAATTCACTGAAAAAACAGAATCACAAAGAAAATTAGGAAAGAAAATCAACCAAAGACAAGACCCTCCAGTAATGTTATGGCATACTTAGGATAAATCTCAATTCTTTATCAAAAGGCAAAAGTAAAGAAGTGACTCCCATGTAACTGTTCATGCCACATACCAAGCTCTCTATGTCGACCTGCTGGTCCCATAAATGAATCAGCCAATGAGCATTTTAATTGGAAAGCTCACATGTAGCTTTTGGGGAGGAAAAAGTATCCGTCTATTTGTTCATTTAAAACATTAGATCTAAGATGATAACTCTTAGACTGAATGGATCAGAATGATTAATGATTAGAAGTTAATATTGGAGACTACTTTTATCCCAGATATAAAATTTATAGGAAACCCAAGAAACAGATACATAAGCATGGAACAAAAATTTTTTACACTCGATCAGATAACTGCAAGATAAAATAGGATGGGCACCTCAGAGTGGCATCTAAAAAGTAATTAAAACATACGGTAATTATCATCTTACAAAGATGCATATTTCAGAGTGAAACAATATCGAAACCCATTTTTTAATCTATGGGATAAGGTTTAACAATAAGGATCCTCACAAGGTAAAATCAACAGCATACTTAGTCTTGTTGATGCTAAGTAGTTAATTATTATGTTTTAGATAGGATTATAATTGATTAGGTTCCTCTTAGATTGATTAGTAGTTATTTAATATCGTTACCATTTTGGTATCTTAGATTTCTATATAATCATGTAATTCTTTGTTAATAAGATGAGAGATAAGTTTATCCTCCCAAACATTAAGACTCTGCATGGTGTCAGAGCAAGGTTGCCCTTTAGATTTTGAATATTCTATCTCAGTAGCCTGAGGACGAGTTTTCCCTTATCATTTGTTACTGTCACTGCTGTCTATTTGAGATTTAGTTTTTCTCCGTCCACAGCTGGCTAGATTTTTGCTGAAAGTTTCTGGATTTCTAAGGTTTTATGCCCATTTGGGTCTATCAGAGGATGAGTTTTTCCTCCCTCTACAGCAACTTAGGGTTTCTGCCCATTTCCTTGATATTTAAGAAGTTGAATTTTCTCAGTCTTCATCCCATCAAGAATCAGCCTGAAGCTGCCAGAACTGCCCCTGCTGCTGTCTTTCTTCACATGCCGGCGAGTTAGCCGTCTCCGGTGAGTTTTCAGGGGCTTCCTTTTGCAGCGCCTCATCTTACCCAACTTCTTTGTTTTTGCATCTGTGCTGCTCCTCTCTTATTGGGCTCTTCGTGTTCTGCAACCATGAGAGATAATAAACCTGCAGAGCTTGGTTCTTCCACCAAAATTAGTAGTGTGAAGCTGAAAGGCGCTGATTATACACAATAAGATTCTAATAAAATGGTAGATATTATGGGCTCAGGTAGCTCCTTGACTTCAGAAGAAATTTGGCATCTTTGTCCGGCAGCCATTTGCTATGGGCATGTACCTTCTCCAATGACACCAATTTGCTGCTTTCTTCTGCTGATATTTTTCATACATTAGTTTGCAAGTTGGGCATGTAGGATATCTATGCACCAACTTGTGTAGGAGTGTTGACTATTACGTTAGTTACTATATTTTAGATTATAATTGATAAGGTTACTCTTAGATTGATTGTGGTTACTTATTTACTATAGTTACCGTTTAGGTATCTTAGATTTCTATATATTCATGTAATTCTTTGTTAACAAGATGAGAGATAAATTTATCCTCCCAAAACCTAAAATTCTACAAGTCTAATAGTTCTTTCATTCTTATGGAGAATATACTTTTAAAGGATATGGCTGAAAGGACTAAATCAGCCTACCCCTGTCAAAGGTACACAGCAAATAAAATCTTAAGTATCACTCACTCTTAACAGGAAACATAAAAGTCACATATATAGTTTATAGAAATATATAAGGCAATACCGGCCGCAGTTTGGTCATAAATATTTTCCTCTAAAGATGGAAGACAGAAAAATTAACTACATCTTACTATCAAGATTATTGGCAGTTCTATATCGTTCCCTCCGTCCCATTTTATTTGTTCACTTCGGACTTTCAAAGATTAAGAAAACCAATAACTCCATTAGTGATAATGTGATTGGTGGGTTTTAAAATTGGGGTCTGTAAATGTAATAAATGTCATTGGAAAAGGTTAACAAATAAAGGGTAAGATGATTAATTCACTTAAACTTTTTACCTTGAAATGTGTAAGTGGCAATTATTTTGAAACAAAAAATCCCTTCTTAAGTGATAAACATTTTGGAATAGAGAGAGTATTGGGTAATAATTTTAGGGTAATTTGAGTGTAGTAGTGGAGCTTTTTTTTGGAAAATTCAAAAGGGAAAAATAGGAAAAATTCATTAAACACTCCATTGAAAGTTGAACTGGATAACCATTTTGGGATACAATATTTTTCATAAGTGGACAAATAACATGGGACGGAAAGTGTTATTCGGATTATTGGAAGACATAACGTTGAAGAAACAAGATATTATGTGATCTTGTTTCCTTTTGATATGATTAACTTTATGTACTTAATACACATACACAGTTCTCATGTTCCATGTGAATGGTTGTTATATAGCAATTTTAGTTAATTATACCCTTGTGTAAAACAAAGAACAAGAAGAAAAGGGTTAGAGAAGCCTTCTTTGTTTCACACTCATAAAAGCTTTAGATCTGTGAATTTTCTCACATGTACATATAGAAACATTCCCAAAAATGTGTGTGACATGTATAAGGAAACATTGCCAGTCTAGTTGTCCTGAATTTACTTTTATATATGCCAAAGTGGTAGAAACAACGTATTTTGCAAAATGAAGAACACATGTCTGATTCATTTACTTGTGTTAGTGCTTTATGCAGTACATTGACTAACTCTTCAAAAGAACATCATGAATTCCAGAGCATATACACCAACGAAGATACGGACAGCTAAGACACAGCAAAGATCCGGACTTCATGAACATGGCATTTTAGTTTCTCAAAGCCATAAACAGTATGCAAAAGAATATGGCTTTTTGGTTCCTTCTGATTGTCAATAAATATCCTCTATGCTAATCTGACTTTTAGTATCATGGGGAGTCCATGTTAAGGCAACGGAAAGCACGTTGATACTCAGATGTTACAACCAACCAAAGTTGAGTTCCATATATGAAAGAATAAATATAGATTTTTTATCTCTATTTTCATACTTTTCAAGAATGTCACCAGAGTCATGAAAAAAAGGATGTCGAAAATGTCCTAATAATCAATCATACTATATAAATGCATTTAATAAGAAAAAACAGATGATAGGGAACCCCCCTCACCATACCCCCCGCCCCCAACAAAACAAAAAAAAACAGAAAAACAAAAGAAAGAAAAAGGGGGGTGGGGGGCTGGGGTGGGTAAGTTGGTGGAGCTTTGCTAAAAGATAAGATGTTGCCTTCAACTTAAAAGTTGATGATGTAATTGAGGAAGTCAACAAAAGGAGAAGGAAAATATATAACGTAGAATGTGCCTACAGCTGTGGGTCTCTTCCAGTGTGTACAGAAACAATGCAAACCTTTCTTACCTTTTGCTTGGAGTTACTTGCTGCTTTGGAGCAGCTTTGGAGTATGCACTGAGTATCCTGAAAAGAAGCACATTTCATTGTTAGTTCACAAAACATAGAAATATAAGTGTGAGTCAAACATGTTACAAGAATTCCAGACAGCATTTGAAGAGAACTAGTTGAAGCATATCACCCAAAGTTAATTTATTGAATGAAATAACACGTACTACAAGAATGATACATAATAAGGATGCTATTTCTAATCTGGTTCATCCTTCAACAATGCAGATAACTTATACCACAGCATTTTCTTTATGGTTAGTAAACCCATATTTGGTGCACAAAATATAAGGCATCCTTTTGCTAACAACTACCCAACCAGTCCGTCATGTGTCAAAACTAGAACAAAGAGTAATGGCAGACCCTCATGGGGAATACCCCAATTTTTTTGCAATACTTGAACACAGGAAAGGTACTTAACTATTCACAAATGGAATGATGTTTACAGGATATCTTCCATCAAGCAATAAAAGAATCAAAAATACAAGGTTGAAACATTAGCTGCAAAAACATAAGCGCGGTAATTGTTTTGGGTGGGGAAGGAGGAGGAGTGCAAGTGAGGATTAGAGGAGCACGAAACAAGAAGTATAAAACGATATGCCTGGGTGGTGCAATTATAGAAAAGAGAGCTAATATGTTTCAATATATAAATCTAGCCATGAGCCATAAAATAATAATCTAGCCATGAGCAAATAATCTTTTTTCTCACTCATGAGAGATCAGGGGAATATTAAATCATGAAGGGCAAGTTAGAATGGGATAGTAGAAGAATTAAATACCTAGTAAAGAGATTGGCCACCTCCTCACATTCACGCGAATTATAGAACCAAATTCCATTAACTTCTTGGGATGCATTTCTGTACAACAAATAAGGAACCTGTACTTCATACTCAAAGTCTCCCAGGAGATCCTCCACAAGATTTTCTGATCATGATAAGAAAAATACCATTGGAGTGAAACAAAAAAAGCATACCAAGAAGCTCCAGTAATTTCTATTATGTAATATAAGTAGGTCTCCAGCAGCTCTATTACAAACTAGGTTTCAACATCATTTGCACACTTTAGATATCATATATCAGAATTCTGAATACAACTTTTATCGACAGCAAATAAAGCTGTACTGCCCCTTGCCAACCCCACCCCACCCCCCACAAAATAAATAAATTAACAAAATGAAAGACTACGTTTAGTGATAGCAAAAGAATTGTAGAAGTTGAAGAACAGAATTAAACCTGTATTCCGCCTGTTCATTACAATGAACTGAAATCGCGGCTGAGTATTCCTGACAAGCATTATGAACAATAGAGTTAGGTAAACCAGACTCAAATCATCATGCGACTAAAAGTCATGTCGACACTGCAAAGTAGAAACCAGGCTACCAAGTGAGCCAAAAAAAACTATCCCACAAGGTATTGTAAGACTTGAGCAAACCTTTTGACCACAAAAAGAGATCCTTCAACGTCCTTGCGACTCTGCAGCAATGTTGAAATAAATACCAAAATTTCAGTATAATTGATCTGAGTATTGTAGCATAGAGAAGAGAGCCAGGTAAATTTCAAATTTTTCAGGATAAGTACACATTGCTCAGACGATCAGCCGAGTAGAACAACAACACAAAATATTTACTGTTACAAATCGACCGCTGACTGTTGCAGTGCATGTAAGGTAACTAAGCATTTTAGAGTTAATACGGAATTGTAGAAAAAGATTGAGAGTCCAGTCTTTATTATTTTGTTTTATACCTAGAGTTAGTTTCTCCAGTCACTTCAGTATCCTCTAATGGGCAAGACAAAAGCATTAAAGAACGTTAACCATCTGAACATGGAACAGGGAATAAAAATATTATTTGCATCAATTAGAAGGCCCCAGCAAAAATCCTCAAACAATTAACTAAATATAAAGCAGGACAGAGACCTTTCCAGAATTTGGAAATGATTATATTTTCTATTTATACATAATGTTCTGCTCTTACAGATTGGCTTCTGCACAGGAAAATTCATCTGAAATTTCTATCATCCTCCTACAAGTATCCATGAATTCATTCCAAAGTATGTAGAATGATTCTGCATTGGATAAGGGGTATCTATTTAGCATTGCCCGCTAAGCTGGCAGTTTTATTTAGGGGGTTTGACTTGGAAGGACCATACAGGTTCTGATTCATAAAATATATATCTCAAAAGTTATAAGGGCAAAAAGGGGTCGGACAAACATATATGTATTGTGAATAAATAAATAAATAACAGGGATTCCTTCTTTCGTCCCCTAACTTCATGATACCCAAAACCCAACATCAAGTACACAGTCTTTACCGCAGTCCCGTTATTGATGCAAATTCTCAGTTGCCTCCTAAGAGACTCAAACATGAATTGACTTAATAGAGAGTTGCAGAAAGAAAAGCGAAATCAGTTAATAAATGTAAAAGAATAATTACCCATTGATTGAGGTCGATGTTGAACTCATAAAAGGTGACATGCGCGGCGGTGATCAAGATCTCCTCGATAAAAGGGTCTACCCTCTGCAACACGGTGAGATTCAGCATCTTGGTGCTACGCTGGTCCAAATTCGGAGTCAGCTTTCCGCTAATTGAAGTGGTTGAAGCGGAAGTAGACGATGACATCTTCTTCTTTCTTCCTTCCTACTCTTGCTCCTATATTAATTTCTACTTTAAAAATCTTACAGAAACTATAAACAGATTGAGAGACTCAAAGAAGAATTCTGGGTTGTTCCTCCTGCCGCTCAAATTGCAAAGGAACTTCGATTTCCGTGCACGCATATGTGTCCGAGGTAGGACGTAGGAGTTCGAGAACTCAAATAGAGTCATCTGAGTCCTGTTGTTTTTTCCCATTTTGGTTCTTTGCAGGCCTGTAGGAGTGGAGCCCATTTAGGGGCAAGGGTTTTCGTATTTTTCTATCCTTCATCATCTTGATTCTTTACGTTTACGGCGCTTCAGGTTTGCACTAAGCTGACGTGGAGAGACAATAGAAACCGCCAAAATTAGATATTTGACCGGAGTTGAAATATGTATATCACAAAAAAAAAAAAAGGGAAAAATTTAAAAATTATATACTTTGAGTTAATTTATTGAACATTAAAATGGTAATATAAAAATGAGTTCGTGATATTAATATTTTTTATGTATTAATTTTTTAAAGGTAGATATCAAAATTTATTAAATAAAAAGTGTTAAATTTTTACAATTAATTAGTTAATTTTTCATATTAATCTTGAAAAAAAATGGTTTTTTATATAAAATTTTCATTTTTATAAATAAACTCAAGACGAGGCCACTAGATGCCACGAGATGTAAAGAATATGAGAAAGGATATACTATATCTAGCTTGCTTTATATGCACACCCACAAATATATATGGGAAAAATTTTGACGTAGGCTTAGTCTATATTTCTAGGTGTGCATCGTGTGGATCAAATTAAATTAAAGGGGTATTATTTATTGCTTTCAACACAAAGTACTAATACTTTCTTTGTGGGGGAAAAATATGTGATGTGGCTCAACGTGAATCACAAGATCCAATGGACTTGGTCCATAATAAAATTTTCCATATATATATATGGAAAACATGTGATGTGGCTCAACGTGAGTCACAAGATCCAATGGACCTGGTCCATAATAAAATTTTCCATATAGATATATATATGGAAAATTTTATTATGGAGTACTCTTGTTAAGTATCCAATGATCAAAGTTAATAGTCAATTGTCTTTTTTCTATATAAAACAAATAGAATTTAAATAAGTACCCATAGGGTTTAGTTTATCCTTTTATTGGTTTGTTTATAAAATGTATTAATAAAAAATAATTTTTTATTCAAGAATTTATTTCTTCTATAAAAAAAAGATAGACTGTTAACTTTGATCGTTAGAGACTTAATCGAAACAATCTATCGTTTAATCTTTAACGGTCAAAGTTAACAATTAACTATATAATTTTTTTATAGAAAAAAATAAATTTGATCTAGTATCCTTAAGGTTTAGTTTGAACTTCTAGAATATAATATATAAAATATATTTACAAAAAAAAATTTTTTATTAGAGATTTTATTTTAGCGGGCCTGTTGAAGAATGAGGCAGCAACTCGTAGGCAGTGGCTTGGTTAAGGGAACCCACCGGAGTCATAACAAAAGCGAGTCTTTACAGGACAATTGTCACTGCTTATGGACCCAAACCTGGATGATCTATCTTGACCAAGATGAAGCTTGGGTGAACTAAGTGGAGGTCCGAATCGACTGATGTTGAAGAATCAGTGGATGAGTTGTGGTTAGGGGTGAAATGTCACTCGAACCCAGAGTTAGCTAGTTCTCCCCAAAATGCGTTGAGGCACAGCAGTTGACTGGACATCTAGGGGTAAAGCACTATTTCGGTGCAGGCCGCAAGATTTTATTTTTTAAAAAATAATATCAAATGTTTATCATTAAAGACTTAATTGTGTATTTTATAGCATTACCTTATATATATAGGGTAATGTTATAGAGTGTACAATTAAATCTCTAACCATTAAAGTTAATGGTC
>JAOXNR010000001.1:14776150-14812343 GCA_028571225.1 Parsonsia alboflavescens | reverse complement strand
GAACAGACGTAATTTTTCTCTCTGTAGAAAAATTACAGAATGTCTGTTTTTCCTCCACTCTACTCAAGAAATTCTCCTATCTTCTGTTTTCCTCTCTGTTCACCCAGACAGATAGGGAATAGATTAAAAGATCTTACGCAAGTACATCAAGAAATCCAGATCCATTCCGCAGGACAGATCTCCACAAATCATCATTTCAGGTATCGTTCTCGATCTCATCTATTTATGTGAGAGAAAATTTTTAAAATCTTAGGACTCCGGATTTGTTTCCTAGTGGATTTGGGATCCGGTTCCCCTTCATCATGTATCATTAGAACAAGTTATTTTTTAACGATTGATACACACTCAGATAAAGAGAAAGACATTTAGCAAGAGGGGTCTCTTATATTTGGTCTAAAACATTATTGGATCTTTCATGTTTATTTTTAGCCATTATGGTCCCTTAACAATTTGTGTGTGATCATAACAGTCCAAATCACTACATTCTAGTTATTTTTGTGACAGTAATGGTCGCTTGTGAGAAAATTTCAAGGGTAAATTTGTCCAACTACTTAAACTAAAAGAAAAATCATAAATATAACATGCAATAGATCTTGTAGTTAATAAAGAGTAGGAAGAGTTTGTGATTGCAAAGAAGAACTAGTCTAATAATTAGCTGATTTTGGGTAATAAAAGGTACTATTGTGGTTCCGGTAGACTTTTTATGGTTTTTATGTCATTTTTATGTTTTTATTTTAGTTTTACATAGTTAGACAAAGTAACCTATAAAATTTTCTCACAAGTTTGACAGATGACCATCACTATCCCAAAAATGGTTTAAATGTGGTGGTTTGGATTGTTACGATTTTGCTAAGGTGCGCTCCGGAGCGCGTCTTAATGTGCGCTCCAATCGTTAACGTAATGGAATTCTTGCTACAGCGCTCATGCAACCAACCAAGCGGAGCAAGAATTCCGTTACCGTAACGGTTGGAAGGCGCCTTAGCAAATCCGTGGATTGTTATACCTACATATAAATTGTTAAAGGACCGTAATGAGTGAAAATAAACATGAAGGACCCAACAATGTTTTAGCCCAAACATGACAGATCACTTTTGCTAAATCTTGGAAAATCATTCAAAAGTTATTCTCCAAATCTCCTAATAAATTTTAGGGTAAAAATTTCCAGTGCTCCTTGACTTTCTAAAAATTTGATATTCACCCTCCAACTTTAAATACAAAAAAGGAGCCCTTTCGTTCATTTTGGACATTAAGCCTTAATAGAATCGAGTCATGTGCCGCCCATCTAAGTTTTTATAGGGGTAATTTTTCTCCATTCAATTTTAGACCCACAACCACAACCTAGCCACCCAAAATCCCAGATTTGCAAATTCCCATTTCCAACAACCTCTGTTGCTGTCGCTGCAATCTATAGCAACCCCACAAGTTTACTTCCAGCTCTGACAACCAAAAAAGAAAGTAGAAGCAAGAAATCATGAAACTCACCTCGCGTAATGCAATTTTGTTCACTGTTAATTCTTTTACAATCTTCAGGACAAGTCAAAAAGCCTAAAAGCCTGAAACTTAGGGGTCATACGAAATTACAGAAAACCATCAAAAATCAAACAAAAAACATGAAAGGAAAAAATTAGTAATTAGAAAATAAAAAAAAAACAAGGGAAAAGCCAGTAGTATGGATGACAATGCTTAGACTTGTCATTAGATTCACCTGGTGAGAAAGCCAGCGGCGTGGATGGACTTGTGGAATCACCTTTAACTTGACTTCCAATCTTCTTTGCACACTCATTCCAGGTAGCTTTCTAAATGGAATGAACAAGAGATTGGAAGAAGTTTCAGGATTAGCCACAGATATCTACGAATCGATGCTAGATCTTTTCTTTCAAACCCCCTATACCAATCTTTCCTCTATAGCCTGTTTCAAAGGCCAGCAACTCTAAAACTTTGATTTCTCAATTTTAGATCTGCTGTGGTTGCTCAATTTTAGAGGGAGGGAAAGAGAGATCTATGGAGGCGGAAGAGGAAGAGGAAGAAGAAGAAAAGAAAAAAAGGAGAAAGAATAGATGAAAATAACTTGGTAAAAATTCACCTGGGCTGCACATGACGTGGTTCCGTTAAGGATTAACTTAAAAAATGGACGAAAAGGTTCTTTTTGTACGTTTTTATAGTTCGAGGATGAAACCAAAATGATTTAAAATTGAGAAGGTAAAATTAGATTTTTGAAATGTTGGAGGATGTCTAGGCCTTTTTACCCTAAACTTTATCTAACATTCTTTCTTATCCCAAAACATTAAATATCATATCCTTGAAAATTTACCTTCAAAATTTAATTCTTCTTCATATGCCCTTCGTCCGAAATTGAATGTAAATTGCAGTGTAAATTTTCTTAATATTTTTTTTAGTAGTTTAAGAAATGAAACATTCAATTTTAAATAACCTAAAATGAAATATGATACATTTATTTCCAAATAATGGGAGTATAGAATATACTGTAAAAATTAAGAAACAGTCTACCAAGAAATTGAGGAAGGCTTGGACTGCAAATATATTTCAAGAGAAAAAATCATGATTTGTAGATGTTTTCTCTTTGATGTAGACTGATGCATGCAAAAGGCCAAAAGAGAGATGTTAAATTGGTCCATATACGACAAGTGTAATATCAGGATAAGATGATACAGATGCTCAATTGGGAAACTAAAGTGTACATAAACATATACGTGCTTACTAAGAGAATTGGAAAAGAGCTCATAATTTCTAAAACCAATTTCGTGTATATTCACATAATCAAATTTATATAAATAATATGCAAGACTATTATGCCTTTTTTATTATTCAGGTTATCTATAACATTTTGAAATTGAATATCTCAATTTGATTTATACATATTTTAATAAAAATATTTGATTTAGTTCATTAACACATTGCATTGTCAATTTTCTTAATAAATTTTTTACTAGTTTAAGAAATAGAACATTTAATTCCAAACAACTCAAATAGAATATGAAACATTTATTTCCAGACAAAGGGAGTATATATAATAAAATAATGTTATAGAGTGCAATATATGTATTCATATGATTAATATATGAAGCCAACTTGACATCAATACACATAGTATATTTTTATAACATTTAAATATTTATATTTTTTTAAGCTTGCAATAACTATTTGTGATGCATTCTGGGCACAATCCAAGAAGATAAGAAGATATTGGTGGAATTCGAACCCAAAATCTTTAATCAACATTTATATATTTCTTGATACATACACACAAATCTTCTTTTATAATTTTGATGTAACTAAGGTGAATATTTTTCTATAAAAATTATGAATTCTTATATTGTTAAGAAGTTGTTTTGCACATTATTAAATTGATAATTCTTTAGGAAAATTAATCATACTTGAAGTTAAGGTCAAAGTAAATTCTAATAATGAATGAATAATTTTTTCCAACTGAATACACATATAAATTACGGACAACCAAATAAATATTTCTTGCCACTTTAGCATTTAAATCCTGCAAAAATATCATGTGCCAAGCATATGACTCCGTTTAGTGGAGACATTTTTTAAATCGCAAAAAAAGTAGTGAAAGCAGCCAAATGATGGGATTGTTCTAGTAACAGCCAAATTATGATTAATGTAGTGAACGTAGCAGAGTGCTCCGTTGCAAAACCTTGTGAGTTGGTAGCCCTTCCGAAGAACGGCGGCATCCATGAAAGGAAAAAGGTTGAAGAAGCAATGGAGAGCCAGAAAGGGTTGGATGATTTTGTGGTGTACGGGGCAAATTTGACAATTGTGAATCTTGTGGAAGCAAATTTCTACGGCTTAGAAAACTAATTATAAATCAAGATATACATGAAAACTAATTATAATTATATAAGGTAATAGAAAAACTGAATAAGGAGAAGAAATTTCTGAGACGCATGGAAATGGGGTGATGTTTATAGAAATAAGGAGAAGAAATGAGGCTCAGATCTGTGTATCATGTATTATTAGGACACGAGGGAGTCAAACTACCATGGCGACAACACGGTTGCATGATGAAGAAAAAAAGCCCAGACTGAAATCTTTATCTGCCATCTGTGTTGCCCTGCCAAGATACAACTCAATTTTACCCCTCACTGTCCAAACCAAATCCATTTTGCACAAAGAAAATCATCATCATAGCCTCGAACTTTCGGTTTTCGATTTGCTGCATAAATGCCTCCAAGAATTTCACAAGAATAACGGCTGAATTTTCCTCTGTGATTGTTCAGAGAGAAACAGGAGGGGAAAAGTTTGGATGTTAATTTTTTAAAAAAGATTTTTACCTTAAGAGAACAGTATATCGATGATAATGCCCTTCTTAGTTTGGTTAGTTCACCGTTGACTTCAAAATCTAATGACATTTTTTAAGAATCAAATCAAAAGGATCAAAATGACCAATCATAAATTATTAAGGGATGATAAAGGTAAAAAAAAAAAAGCTTTAAGGAGCAAAGTTTTCAATGGATTATAATTTGAGTACTGAAATAGACATTAATTCTTACTAAATATTATATTGTCAATTTAATTATTTGCGTGAACATTAATATCTTATATCTTTAGCTTTTAATTAATTTTTTGTTCTCGTGCATTTGTATTTAGTAACCACATGGCACATGGTTCTTAGTTGACAATTTAGTAAAATAGAATTTTTCAAAGTTTATATTATAATTTTCCTCATGATCAATTGGTGGTGGAGATTAAAAAAAAAAGAATAAAAAAGGGATGAATTATTGTGGTTTGTATGAAATCGGTTTCTTTTTGCCTTAGCCATGAAGGAAGGAAATAAATAAATAAATATCTATATGTACCTCGAATAGTTTATCACTACAAGTGAGGGAAGAAAAACACAGGACTTATATTTTCTTTTTTTTTTTGAATTTTTGTAATTGTAAAAAGATTTTATGTCTCACTTACTTTTCCATATGTAGATAAAATTCACTAGGAAAATAATTTAATATTTCTTAAAAATGTAAAATGATAAATTAAGTTGATTCGTCCCCAAAAAAAGAAAAAAATAAAGGATGGAATTTCAAGAATAAAATAAAACTGAAAGCTTAATTCTAGGTACTCTCTTGATTGGATCATACATATACATACATACATATACCAACAACCTAGTCGCCAGACAGAACTCAACTTGGCCGGTCAATCAATTGCATTATCATTATTCATTACAGATATGTCTGCCTGCTCGCCTGCCCTTCACAATGTCCCTTACCAAAAGTCCTCTCCTTGCGAAAACCTTTTGGGACCCACTTGAAATAATATGCCTTCTTTTTAAATTTCCTTTGGAGTCAACTTAAATGATTCCAATTATTTAATACCCATGGTTGTTCGTCCATTTTGACTTTAAATTAAAAAAAAAAAATTATTTTACTTCAATTTAAATCTTTCCAACTAAATTTATCTAATGAGAGTTATTATAATAACAATTTCTTACTATAATTTTTTTTTAAAAAGTAAATATTCAATTTGAAACATCTCAAAATGGAAGCCGTATACAAATTTTATATATCTATTAAAAGAATTTGTAGGATTAGCCTTTGAAAAAAAAAAAAAAAATTCCATTTAAATAAAGATTTTATGAATTTTTCCATCATAAATTTGTTGAAATAATAAAATATTTTCATAAGATTGTTTTAAGCTTATTTAGGATGAAAATGTCTAATTAGAATGTCCGCTGCAGATGTACTTCACATGGCCTCCATCCTTTTATCATGGTAAGATAAGGGATTCTGTGTTGTTTACTGTTTATTCGAAAGTGAAACCTGAAGCCTTCGGTAAATAATTCTTTTCCCGTTTGGAATTTCCATGTTTTATTTTCGATTTTAAGTCGTTTGAAATTGAATATATAATTTTAATAAAAAATTATCTGTCTCTTATTTATTTATTTTTTAAAGCAAGTTAAGATGAAAGAGGCGGGCAGGGAGAGAGTAGCACGATAATTTAAAGTACTGGATGGATAATCTCTTACTATTTGGGGAAGAAACTTTTTCCCTACATAAATATGAATAAATTTATACAGCGGAAATCTACGTATGGAATAAGAATATTACACAGCTCCATTGCACTATCAAATGCGAGGATCTTTCCTTTTTTTTGATTAAGATGAATCTGAAAGTTTTACTTTCTGCCTACTTTCAACTTTTCCATCCTTGTGTATATATATATATGCATACCAAAATATTATAGAGTGTTAAGTACTTCAATTAAATCTCTAATGCTTAAAGTTAACGATTAACGATCTTTCCATATAGCATTTCATAGCATTATTATATATATATATCAATTTATGCACATCTTGATATTTTTTTTAATTAAGGAGGATGTTGGTAAGATCTATCATCCGTATATACTAATAACCTATTTCCATTTATCTAAATATATGCTGCAAATCGTAGAGAATACGATATCCAAATCGCACTTGGGAAAACGATCTTTCTTTCTATATTTATTTTACTGACATATGAATCTGAATATTTTATCCTTCTTTCTCTGAACTTTTCTTGGACTCCGGGGCTTCGTATTCTGATTCTCTTCTCTCTTTCTCTAACTTAATTTCTAAATCAAGAACTTTATCATTAACATTTTACACTTGACCATACCAATTTCTTAAAAAAAAAATTTAACTAATTTAGGAAATGAGACATTCATTTCTGGATAACTAAAAATGTGGACATTCAATTGCGACAGAGAGAGTAACATTCTTTCTATTTAAAATTGATTCTATTGGTAAGTTAGTAAAGTTAAATCTTAAACTTGCAAATAATAATTGCTTATTGGAGCCACACCCAGAGTTCTTGAAAAGTTAGTTTTTGAAACGCCTTTCGAATTGTATTTGTTTACCAAAACTCTTTCTTTCGAGGGACAAGTAAAAGCATATAGGAGAAAAAAATTGATGCATCATCATGTGGTGTGTGAAGGTCGACTAGCCGAGCATGGATCTCGTGCCCAGAACTCTGTTGTTAACTTATAAAGTTACGTTTAATATATAAAATTTTCTTTAATCTGTATGTTAGACTAGTTTTATTTAGAATTAAATGTCTAATTTTTGGAATTGATGTATTTTTAGCATGGAGTGTCATTAATAGCTTCCTTAGTTTTAGGATTTCCATCTACCTGCTCAAATATCTTACTGCTAAATTATATAGATGAGAAGGATAAATCACTCATTTTTATAAAAATCAAATGCACTTTATATAATTTTTTATTAAGTCAAAACGAGGCATTTTATCACGAATGGTAAGATTATTTTATAGAATAATGTTATAGGGTATATTCTCCATATGGAGTGTATCTATATGTATTTACAAAAATTGACTTTTTACTGATCCCGTAAATACATAGGTGCAACATTTGCAATTGTGAGAGACAAATTTAAACTATGTGAATACACGGGAGGGGGAGCAATATCAGTAGGTCTCGAACTCGGGACCTCTGACAGCAAATACCACTAGGACGTTTGCCACTAGGGCAAGCCCTACTCATTAGTAGATTATAAGGATTACTTTAGAATAAATATGTAAAGTTTTAGATGTTCTAATGAATCGCTCAAATACCTTTCCTTGATCGGATCATAAATTTTTAGATGATATGAAAATTTAATATGATGTCAAATGGATATGGATTTATAACTCCTGATCGCTCTATTAGTTATTTTATTGTTGTTGTTATTAAAACCAAACTCAAATTGGGAATGGATTCTTCTTAGATTTAATTTTTCAGGTACAAATTATTTGTATAGATTAAGTAATTAAATTCAACTCCCCTCATTAGTTTAAACTTTTAGAGTAAGTGAAAATTTAAAATAATACGAGAGTAGATATTTGGTAGGTTGGGTGATTAAATTCAATCCATCTGTATCAAATTAAGGTTTTGAATTAGGAAGAAATTTAACCGTATAGGTATGAATTTTGTTTTAAAATTGATCAAGAGTATTATAAGAAGAAAAAAAAAAGTCAAATTGGTAAGAGTGAAAAAAAAAATAAAGTTAAAAAAAAGGAAGATAATGAATGAAAGATAGAGAAAATGAACGTGGAAAACTGTTTAATGAGGGATTTTTACTTGTGAGCTGTGCAAGTTCTCCTTGATTTAGGAGCAAAGATTCCCAAGGTCTTTTATCTTATTTTAAAAATGTAAAACCTAGAAAACAAAGAATTTGCAGGCTGCTGCAGAAGATGCAGTGGTTCTTTAAAGAATCAAATCATAAAGTTGGGGATGTTTGTAGCATTTCCTCAAAGTTGTTGTCCTTTTCTATTTTTCATCCCTCTCCCGGTTGGTTAGAACTCTTTCACCTGGTGGCATCACTACTTCAGTCTTCTTCCTCTTTCTTCTGTCTATTTCTGGTAACCGGTAAAGCCATGCCTTTAACAGTAGAATTCTGTTTAGTACATTGCCCATTTTTTATATTTTTGTATTCTCTTTCGCTGCTTTTTCTATCAAATCTCCAAGAGGGCCATTATGTGTTAGTTTAATTTGTTTGTTTTGACAGCTGAAAAAGGATTATTTATGCTCACTCAGCCCTCACTATCTCATTCACACCACTAGCTCAGAGTTTGTTTCCTGTAGACTTCCTTTAGCTTTCTCTCTGTCCTCTCTCCCACTTGCTTAGCACATTTCTGTCTTGATTTGGTCTTTGGTGAGCATTAGAAGTTTCTCTGCTTCTGTGTGTTCCTGGTTGGCCTCTGTTAATGTAATCTGCAGAAAAACCATATTATCCAAGTTTGCGAGTTAGATTGAATTGTCTGTTTCTGAAAAGGGTCTGACTCTGTATAATGTAATTCGGAAAAAGATACTTCTTTTGGTTGTTTCGGTGCTTTAGGTGATGCCCATTTAGGGTCATGGGTTCTCGTTAACTGGGTGCAATTCCAAGGGTCCTCATTTTATTTTCTTATGCTCATTTTCCTGAATCCGTTCTAACTCAAGTTTCAATTCTTACCAAAATGGGTTCTCGCTAAGTGTTCGTTCTTGGATTCTAGATTAACAAAGTTTCTCTTGAGATAAAACTGGTTCCGCGGAATAAGTTTGACCATGTAATTGAGCTTTAGGCTTCTCTGAAATCTTTTTCTTGTTTCTTCTTCCATCATATATTTTTTGGGTAACAATTAGTTCGTGAAATACGAAACTTTGGTGTAACATGTAAGGTAGGTGTCAGTTAAGGGATCTGAGTTCTATTAAAGTCAATCCTTAATTAAGATCTTACCAGATGGAGGGAGTCTGTGTCTGTCGTTAGTCTTGATCTTCAACCAATGATGAATCCATTACGCTAGAATCCTTAGAGTTTTTCTTGTTCATGGAATTCAAATAGCTAAGAAATATTGGAAGTTGAAACAAGAATCCTATTTTACTTGACTGCATTGCTAACCAATTCTTTCATTCTTACGTATCATATATTAGAATCAAATTCCTTCTAGATTCATTAGAATGTAAAGATTATTCAGTTTTTTCTCCCTAGTCCAGATAATGGACCTCAGGGGAAGGTCAATTATACATGAAAAAATACGAATTAGCATATATGAATCAAGTAGCCAAATTGTTATTGTCTTACTGCCCACACTCGTCTTTCCTTTGATTTTGTAAATCACGTTCTGGTAATATTGGCCTCTCGAGTCCTTCAAATTTGTGTCAAGGTACAGTGTGAATTTGTTTACTCATTTGTCAAAACAAGAACAAAAGGCAAAAAAAAGAGACAAAAATCTTGGTTATTTGCAAGAAATCGTAAGTTGATATGGAAGAAACATTTGTTCCCTTTCGTGGGATCAAGAATGATCTCAAAGGAAGACTTCTGTGCTACAAGCAAGACTGGACTGGAGGAATTCGTGCTGGAATCAGGTTTGTGTCCTCTTCAGGAGCTAAGTTATGAAAGAATATTTAGGATTCATAATCTAAGAAGTTTTGTTTTTATTAGTGAGAATTGAGTGCACCACTTTTAAGTAAGAATTCAGCAGAACAAATAACTTGGTGCGTCAATTTATTTGAGTAGACCTTAACTGTCATGTTTTGTCCTGTGAAGGATCCTGGCTCCTACTACATATATATTCTTTGCATCTGCAATTCCTGTAATATCTTTCGGGGAGCAACTGGAAAGGAACACTGGTAATTCTATACCTTTCTTTACAATTCTATATCGCAATAACCTGTTCTTCTGTGTCATAATTGCATGGAAATTTTAACATTTCATAGAAGGAAGCTTAACTGCTGTGCAAACTCTAGCATCAACTGCATTTTGTGGTATTGTCCACTCTATTGTCGGTGGACAACCCCTCCTTATACTTGGTGTAGCAGAGCCAACCGTGTTGATGTATACTTTCATGTTCAATTTTGCAAAAGATCGAAAGGATTTGGGCCAGAAACTCTTCTTAGCTTGGACAGGATGGTAACTCCTGAATATCCCATGTAACTTTAGCAGCTAGTGGTATTATTCACTGAAATTTGATGCTTCTGTTTTCAGGGTTTGTGTGTGGACAGCCCTCTTGCTTTTCTTGCTGGCCATTTTAGGTGCATGCTCACTTATAAACAGATTCACACGCCTGGCTGGAGAATTGTTTGGTCTTCTAATTGCAATGCTCTTTATGCAGCAGGCCATCCGGGTGAGTTTAGATTTAAATTCCTGGTATTTTGTCTGTTTCACTGAAAGATTAAATTTGTGGGAGTCTAAGCAGAGAAGATGAAACATTAAGTGGTTCATTGATTTTCATGGTATATGTTTCACCTCACCTGCTAGATTTTTTTTTAAACTCGGTTGATGATCAAATTTGGAGAGTGTTGACACTTGATCTTATTGAGGCTCTTATCTGACAAAGTTACTATTGATTCCAACTCAGAAAGTCTAATGACCAGCTCAGATTCAAATGGAGTATTGGTAGCGTCCACTAAAATATTCTGTGTTTCAGAAAATTTTATTTCTTCTTTCAAGTAATTATTTGTTGCTTTGTATGGTCTACAGAAGAGATAACACAGTATAAATTTGGTAATTGCCCCATTTATTTCACCATGTACTTCAGTGAGGAGAAAAAACTTATTCTAACTGGACAATTGGTTACAGGGAGTTGTTGAGGAGTTTGGAATACCCCAGACCAAGAGAGAAAACTCAAATCAGACTGCACTTTTACCTTCCTGGACCTTTGGAAATGGAATGTTTGCATTGGTTCTATCATTTGGTCTTCTTCTCACTGCATTGAAAAGCCGTAAAGCTAGATCCTGGCGCTATGGAACTGGTATGGGATTCTTATTTGAGCTATATGATTCCACAAGAAAATTAGGAACTTCTCGCAGTTGAAGTGTACATTTCTGTGCGGTTGAAGCTTGTATATATGTGTGATTGCCTCTGTTTTTTGTTGTTGTTCCTCCTTTTGTTCTCACTTTGTTCTAGCAATACCACTTGCTTGCTTCTGATTTCTGTCTCTTGAATTTGATCATAGGTTGGCTTCGGGGATTTACAGCTGACTATGGTGTTCCACTTATGGTGCTTGTATGGACTGCTGTATCCTATATTCCTGTGAATAGTGTTCCGCGAGGCATACCAAGACGCCTTTTCAGTCCAAACCCATGGTCTCCTGGTGCATACTCAAACTGGACAGTTATCAAGGTTCATTCTTTCTTTCATTTCCACTATTCAAAATTAATTCTCCTGCAGCATTAGAACTTGTAAACTAATAGAAACAAAGCAAGTGGTAGATTTTATACTTGATTAATTTTTCATTTCTTTTTGGACTTGAAACATTGTCTCTTCCAGTTTCTCTGCCTTGCTTCTTATGAATCCCTGAATTTCTTACCTGTGAATTGTGATGTATTTTGACAGCAAATGTTGGATGTTCCTCCTTTATACATTGTTGGAGCTTTTATTCCTGCTACAATGATTGCGGTGCTCTACTACTTCGATCACAGTGTTGCATCTCAACTTGCCCAACAAAAGGAGTTCAACCTAAAGAAACCTGCTTCATATCATTATGACCTGCTCTTGCTGGGCTTTCTGGTGAGTATGATTTCTAGAGACCTTTTTTCTACTTGGAAGTAATTGTAAAATATTTATTAAACAAAAATGGATTTGTTAAACTTCTCCTTCTCTGTTCATTGACTTACCATCTTGTTCTCTGTTTGACTTACCAGACCATAATATGTGGTCTTATTGGCATTCCTCCTTCCAATGGTGTCATTCCACAGTCTCCAATGCATACGAAAAGCTTGGCCACTCTGAAACATCTGGTGAGACCAGTTTTTCTTTCTTGTCCCAACATCCTTTCTTGTTCAGGATTTTATTGTTCTGTTTTTCACTGCATAGAGTAGTTAGCAATTGTTGATCACCTTTAATCTTTTGCTATGCGTTAGCAGCATATATCATCCATCAAATGACTACTCAAGTAACAAAAAGAGAAGGCCTTCTTTTGTATTATCTGCATTGCAGGCAGACATGACTGCTATTTAACGATAAATTTTAAAACTCAACCAAAAAGTGACAAAAAGAGGAGGGGTGGGGGTGGGGGTGGGGTTGGGGTTGGGGTTGAGAGGAATTCTCAAGTAGGACCTTACAATAAAATTTTCTATCTGTTGTACTCTTTTAACAGTCATTTTTATAGCCAAACAACTATTTTTCTCTTCTAATCATTCAATTAGATATACGTTCATAATTTTCTGAATCGTTAAAGCCTTCTTTTATGATCTAATATTTTACCCACTGATTTTAAGCCTGTTACATTTCTCTTTCTTGTTCCCAATTTTAAACAGCTTCTACGAAATAAGCTTGTATCAACAGCTAGACAAAGCATGCAAAAAAATGCAAATCTTGGTCAGTTATACAATAGCATGCAACAAGCTTACCATGAAATGCAGACTCCTCTTGTCTTTCAAACTCCATCTGCTCTGGTAAATAACTTAACTGTTTTGTTAAATAGTAAAATCTTATGCACAACTTTTTATGTTCTTCTGAATCTGCTGGTTTTTGAAAAACAGGGACTGAAAGAGCTGAAAGAGTCCACAGTTCAACGAGCCTCAAGTACAGGTTATATTGGTGCACCAGTTGATGAAACAGTTTTTGATGTGGATAAGGATGTCGATGATCTTTTACCTGTGGAAGTCAAGGAACAACGTCTCAGCAATCTCCTTCAGGCATCAATGGTTGGTGGTTGTGTTGCTGCTATGCCTCTCTTAAAAAAGATTCCAACTTCAGTTCTCTGGGGATACTTTGCTTTCATGGCAATTGAAAGCTTGCCAGGGAATCAATTTTGGGAGAGGATACTGTATCTATTCACTGCTCCTAGTCGAAGATACAAGTAAGTTTCTATTTGTTGTGGTAGTATTTGTAATAACTGTTTTCTTTTGGCTTCAGTAATTAATGTATTTGTGGAAGAAGTGGATTTATTTGTTCTTGATCGACGATTAGCTGTATGGCTGAGAAAAATCAAGTCAAGCATGAGTTTTTGGCAAACCTTTTCAATACTCATAATTGTTTTGATGCTGCAAAAACAATATTTACTTGCGCGATATCATTCTCACTCCTTTGAAAAGTTTTCTCACAGTGTTTCACTTGTGCAGGGTTCTTGAGCAGTATCATGCAACATTTCTTGAGACAGTACCTTTTAAAACAATTGCCACCTTCACTTTATTTCAGACAGTTTACCTGCTCCTGTGTTTTGGTATTACATGGATCCCAATAGCTGGTGTACTCTTTCCTATGTTGATTATGCTTCTCGTCCCAGTCCGGCAGTATGTGCTTCCTAAATTTTTCAAAGCAGTTCATCTGCAAGACTTAGATGCTGCAGAATATGAGGAAGCCCCGGCAATAGCCTACAATTTATCTTTTGAAGTAAGTGGCATTATGTTTTTTGTTTATCAATCTTTCACCTGGATTAGCAACTGAAACCTTAGAATCGATACATATACTATTAATTGAGAATTTAGTAACATCTCTGATCAACTCTCATTCCACCCATATTCTTTTGCATTCTGTTTATGTACTTGAAGGATCAAGAAACTCGAGAAAGAGTTAACCACCAGATTGATACTGCTGAAATGCTTGATGAAATTATCACCAGAAGCCGTGGAGAGATTCGGCACGCGTCTAGCCCAAAGGTGACTAGTTCAACTTCAACTCCATTAGATGATATAAGGACAGCAAACAGCCCAAGGCTGTCACATAGGGCGTATAGCCCCCGTGTGAGTGAATTTCGCCCAAGAACGGCTGGGCAAGGTGTTGAGATAAAGCAAACTCCCAGCCCTCGACCGTCCCCACTCGGTCAGGAAAATCATGGTTCTTCTAAAACCTAGCCAGCTGAGTACATTAACTTTTGTCATTCTGGTCAGTTTGAGTCTTGAAAAGGTCATAATTGAGTCGTTATGTTTAGTTCGAGAGGCCTTAATTGTGTTGTTGTTGTGGTGTGATGTGTACAAAGTATATTATGTTTGTGTGAGATATCTGCTTCCTAAATCGGTAACTTATGGAGCAGAGTGAGTGTTCATAAGTTCTTTGTTTGAGTGCCACTCTTTCTGTTGATTCAAAGTCTGGGCAGTGGACAGTATATGTTACCATAATTAATGCAAAGATATGTTATCATTGTACTGAATCTCCTTTTCCAAGTTCCTCTTTTGCTTTTTCTTTAAGCATTAATGTCTGTGTGTATTTTTATATAGATAAATATTATTCTCTCTTTTAGACAATGCGTTCCATTTCAAGAGGGTTTTTAAGATTTGAATTGAAGCCAACCCTCTGCAGCAGCAACTCAAGATTGGATCATATTTAACAGAAATATGGCCTCTCAGAGCAAAAGGGTCGTGGGTCGTCACTATTTTGGGGCCCTTTAGCATGAAATTGGGGGTGTGTATAGGAGATTGTGGAAATATTAATATATAGTATAGATCATGCAAATGAGATCATCATTAAACCTAACTCCGATCCATGCGCAGGCCAAATTTTTTAAGTTCCAAGTTGCAGCACGCGCCCCATGATCAGTATCACCAAATTACAATTGTTTTAAGACCACAAACCTATAATAATTAATTCGCCTTTCGTCCGGACTTGAACATTCTTATTTTTATTTTAAATTATCTAGAAATAAATGTCTCATTTTCTTAATTAATTAAAATTTTATTAAAAAATTCATATTTAAAATGAAGTTAACTAATTTTCTTAAAATTTTGATAGTCAAACTTCCAGGAGGGAGTAATTAATTTACTTATAGTTTTAAAAGCAAAAATCTGTTTGCATTTGTGTAACATTATAACCTCTTCAATATAAATATAATATGACCTCTGGTAATTAGATCAGCGGTAGTACTACCGCTACTGTACATTATTAACATAAGATCAATTTGAAATAAATATGAAAAAAATGAAAGAGTCAAGATTTAAAGACTGGTGACTGATCGGGGAATGGCACTCACCGTCTTAATAAAGGTAATGTACAACTACTACTACCGACTATCTATGAGTCTATATATAGACATAGATGACCTAAAAGGTCCCCCTCCCCCCTTTCAGCTCAAGTACTGTTTGTTTGTTGGAAATATTAGGCATGGAAGATTTAAGGGATCTGCTGAAGATTTCATTATACATGCCATGTTTTGAAGGCTGGGGCATGCATGTATTTTTCTTTTTGACCCGGCAAGTGCATGCTCACTTTGCTTGGTGGCTATTATTCCTTTGCTCTTCCCTTTTTCTTTTCAACAAATAATCAAACACGATCATCATGATAATTTTGAAAGTGCATATATATAATTATATTATGTTATATTATATATAATAACATATATAGTTACATGATCGTGGTTCTTTATGTTGTGAGGGAACTCGAAAAGATATAATTTATGTAAAATTAGTTTGGCCCATATAAAAATTATATATATATATATATATATATATATATGTTATGGCTGAGGAGGTTTTTCTAATTCGTCCTTTTTATAACCAGTCTTTGTGTGTGGTCTGTTTTTTTGGCATAGCGTTTCTTTTAATAGCTAGCTAGCCAGTCTCGTCAAATGAATTATTATTGTTATCTCTATTTCATATGTGAATGGCTTGGCATAGCTTCATCAATTTGATGCGGTAGCAGGAAAATTGAAACAGAAGATGCCTTCTGTCTCCTTAGTTGGTGCTCTCAATATCAGTATTTTCCTGATGTGCAGAAGAAGATGACAAGAAATTTTGGTAAAGATTAGCCATGCATATGCTCCCGTGAATATGATGATATGGTATCTCTTTTGCAAAATTATATATATTGTCATCATCGAGTAATCGAACTTATCAGAGCAATATATAGTAAACTTTCATCATATAAACATCCCATAGTCAATGCACAAAGCAATATATATTTAATGGCTCCACAAGATTTGAATAAATAGAATCAGTCAATTTACCTTCTCATCTTTCGTTGATTGATCAATGTGCTTCGGATCATTTCTTGCTAACACTACAAACCCTCTCCAGCCCCTCTAGCTAGCTGGAGTGGATACACATAATTAATGAGAAATAATGTTATTTTACTTTCGTCCAAAATTGAATGTCTCATTTTAATTTTGTACAAATTTTAAAGAAAATAAGTTTGACTTGGTTCATTTTAAACTCAACAATATCAATTTTTTGAGAAAATTTTAACTAATTTAAGAAATAGAATATTACTTAAAATAAAAATGTGGACATTCAATTCCAGATGGAGAGAGTATTTTATTGTACTATTGAAGCTATATGTATATATCATTTACTTTTCTATATAAATATATATATATATATATTTATTTATTTATTTATTTAAATGGAGAAATTAGTGATAGGCAACCCTAATAATCTGGAATAGTAAATAAACAATCAATTACTAAAACCAAAATGAGATTTTATTTACATGTTTGGCTTTCACTCAAATTGAAGAGTTTTATTTATTTATTTTTTTTTGAAGAAATGGAACTAGAGTATTATTAACAGTGGAATATTACACCATTGTAATGTCTATCCTCCTATGTACAGGCTCCTTGGCAAGAATGTAATGAATACGACCACTTAGATTAAACTCGAAATAATTTTAAGTGTTGGGAAATTAATATTGGTTGCTTAAAAGGAAAGAAAGCAATGGATAAAGTTGTCTTTTTCCAATTTATGTACGGAACTTTCCTGGCCATTGAGTTTGGACTTTCTTCAACCCAACTTGATTTAATTTGATTCATTGGCTTTGATTGTACATCTACCAATTAAGTTCCTTTGAAGGCCCAATTTAAAAATGGACCAATTAAGGTGGAGTCGGGCTAAATTATTTTGTTTTTAAGTCTCACATTGCCCATTTCATACTCATACTCATACTCATAAGAGAAATTATATAACTGGTCCAGCCCGCTGCCATGTTTGTTTTCCAAGATTCTTCATTGCTTAAGATAAGAAACCCTTTTTTTTATAAGAAAAAAAATTATAATAAGCTATTTAAGCGATCCTTGGTTTACTTCTACTTATTTATTTATTTTGAAAAAATTGTTTTGGAAATATTTTTCAATTCAGCGTTTGAGTTTTGTGAATATAAAAAACTTATATTGATTTTAAATAGTTCTTTTAAGGAAAAGAAAAAAAAAAACTTCAATGACACATGAATTTCTGACTCTATTTTTATTTAAAAATTTTTTTAAAATTATTTAGAAATTTATTTATTTAAATTTAAATTTTATTAAGTATCTCTTTCTTTTAATTAAAAGAAATTAATTATAATTTAATAATCTTATTAGTTATATTAATAAAAAAAATAGTGTAACTTTTTTTTCTTTGAACCGCATTTCTGATCTCTGAGCAATTTTTTTTTTCTTTTTTTTGAAAAAAAAATCTAAGCAATTCACGTTTTCTTACACTGACAGAGAAGGAGAAGGGGGGAGGGGAAATTCACTAATTCAGAGAAAATGAGACCCCAGATCGTACTGTTTGGCGACTCCATAACAGAACAATCATTCAGATCTTGTGGATGGGGTGCTGCTCTTGCTAATACTTACTCTCGCAAGGTTTTCTTTTTCTCTTTTCCCTTTCGTTTAAAGTTTGGAAGCTTTGTATTTATGCACAATTTTGTTTTCTTTTTTTGACAATTTTGTAGTTTTGATGTCAATGTGTGAAGGCTGATGTAGTCAATCGTGGGTATGGTGGATACAGCACCAGATGGGCTATGTTCTTGCTACATCACCTTTTCCCTCTGGTAATTTAATGATGTTCTTGATCTCATTGGTATGTGTTTCATTGGATTCTTCATGGGAAATGCTAATTGGATTTTCTTGAATTTTTTGAAGCTCTTCTCTGGTTGTTTACCTTGATGCTGGACACTGTAATCCCTTTTTTTTTTTTTTTTCAGTTTGAATTTTTAAACAAGGTTAATGTGAATTGAAGGTGGGCAAAAAAATTTACTATGGACCTATTGAGATATTGGTTTTGATTGATTATCTATTTAAATTTCAAAAGATAGTCTATAAGGGTGGCAATTTATATTTGTTGTTTGCAGGGATGTGCTACACCTCCTGCCGCTGCAACCATTTTTTTTGGGGCCAATGATGCAGCTCTTTTCGGAAGGGTCAATGAAAGGCAGCATGTACCAGTTGATGAATACAAAGAGAATCTAAGAAAAATGGTTCAACATCTTAAGGTTCAAAATTTGTTTTTGTATGAGAATAACCTTTATCATATTTCAAATCCTCAAGTCCTTACTATCTTTATGTTGCAACTCAAGAATATATTGCTTCTTCTTTTGAACTTGTTATAGATTCCAGGAGCTATAGTTTGGGCTCATTTTTCTAAGAAATAATTGCAGGAATGCTCCCCCACCATCTTAGTTGTACTCATAACTCCTCCGCCAATTGATGAGGAGGGACGCTTACTGTATGCGCGGTATAGTACATTGTTCTTTATAATTCATACCCCATTTGGTAAAGTTATGATTAATAGTTTTAAACACCTCGCTAGTATGCATTGAGCAGGTAGTAGCCTTAATACTAGATAAACAAAAATATCAATTTGAGTATTCTCAGCTGTATAAAGGAAAAGGAGGGAAAGAGAACAGAAGGCATTGCTTCTTGTTTTAGATAGAGATTGTGTTTGGCTAGATTTCATATCATTCACTTCGGTATTGAGTTCACTCACCGCCATAGGATTTCAAACTTCATGTGTTATCCAATGGATGGCAAGTCAGCCACAATAGGAAGAGATTATCATTAAATTTAGCAAAGAAGATTGAGGTGGGATTAGGGGCTCAGTCTGTAATGTAATTCAAATTTTTAGCGATGTAACTGTAGCAATTGTTGTTTTGCTATATATTTTTTGTTTGTCAAGATCATGATCCTTTTCCTTTTCATGTTCAGTTTCTTAAACTTCATTTTGGGTCTAGATGTCCACACCTGTAGTTTGGTCTTCTCAATATTTGTGTTTCCATGTCTTAATTCAAAGTTCCAATTGTTTTTAATAAAACTTACTTTTGTTTGGTTATTTGTAAATATCGGTTAGCATGTACATATATATACACACTCACACACACACATTTTTCATTTCCTAGTTCTGGTGAATAACATTGTTCTTCTCACTTGGGTTTTGATTATTTTTAAACCAGATCACTATATGGTGATACTGCAACAAAATTGCCAGAAAGAACGAATGAAGTTTCTGGAATTTATGCAGAGAAATGTGTTGAATTAGCCAAGGAACTAGATATCCCTTCAATCAATCTGTGGTCCAAGATGCAAGAAACAGATGGTTGGCAGAAAAAATTCTTAATGTGAGCTATTCCTTCAACATTTATCTTTCTGTATGTGCTAACTTTATATTTGAGAAGAAAATGTTATCTATGCTGCATTTTGAAGATCCAAAGTGTTGTACAGAAAGTAAAAGTTATCTATTCACAAAATTCCAACTAGTCTAAATATAGGTTCAAAAGCTATTCTTATCATTGAAAAAGAAACAAGTGAAGAGAAGAAGAGTTCAGTTTATGTATTCCCTTTTCCTTCCCCTTATCAACTATATTTTCTTATACTTACAATTTTTGAAAGCAAAAAATGAAATTATTTCCCAAACTTTCATATTTGCTTCCTCACAAACTTCCAATTTTCAAATATGGCCTTTGGTTTGTTCCATTTGTTAGATCAGAGGCCACAGTTCACTAACTTTGACAATTGAAATCAGATTTCTTTTACCCCAAAACAACTGAAAAGAGTGTCACATTTCATCTGTACCTTTTAGAAGATGTCTTCATCTTGAAAATATATATCTAGAAATCCCTGAGAAAGCCTTGGAGGGACAGTTGCTAGACCATAATCTTGTTTTATATTTTTTTAATATCAGTTTCAACTTCCATGACCATTCTTATGCTACATGCCTTCTGAACCATTTGGCTAAATGGAACACAGAGTTGACTGGAATTAGAGTTTCATACTTTTTTTCATTGCTGTTTCAAAACATTAATCGTCTTTTAAATGCCTTTCTATATCCGTCTGAACGTTTTTGACCTTCTTATGCTACATACCTTGTGAAGTAGTTGGCACTAGAATTGCATAATTTTTCTGTCTGATTTTTCAAGACATCAAGAAAGCCACAAGATTCCTCATTCAAACTTGTTGAGTGCTTATGTTGCATGCTATTATGGCAACTCCATGCTTAGATTATTATTAAATCTTCATTTGGACGTGAAGTTCAGATAAACTTCTGCAGGAGAGATAAATAGCAGAACATTGCAAACCATGGAGCATAGACCATCAACCAAATAAACACTTTTAACTGCATTAGTCTTACATGTTTTAACTGTGATAGCATGAAATTCTAGAAAACTGATTAGATTATCGGCCTATGTTTTCTCTATATCCAGTGATGGTTTGCACCTGACAGAAGAAGGCAATGCGGTTGTTCACCACGAGGTTGTAAAAGTATTTGAAGATGCCTGGCTCGCTGCCTCTAAGATGCCTTTTGATTTTCCTCATCACTCACAAATTGACCCCAAGAACCCAGAGAAAGCCCTCCAGCAGCTGTGTTTTGGATTGTGATATCTTCTTGCTTATCAAAGTCTTCTATATCATGATTTCTTGAATCCTTTTTGGCTCAAGAAAGTTGTATTACATTGCATTCACTGGGAGAATATTTTTTCTATTATGATTTTTATTCCAGACATTGGTTTCAAGATGTTACTGGACAAAATTAGGAACTTCACATTGACAATTGTATTGAAGCAAATTCATATGCAGTTTGTACTCTGATAATTTTCACTTTCTTTCTGGAGGCACTTTATGTTTGATCATTAAATCCTGACAATGCATTGGAATTAACAAGCAGTAGAAGTGAGCTGACTGAAATATATGCAGAGACATATCTCCAATTGGCCAACGAGCCCTTGGCAAACTTCTTGACATTCAGTTTCAAAGAAGATCTTAAATTAAGAAGTAAACAAAATATACTTTTACATTTAGTGTAGCTTTCTTCCATCCATATGAAAGTCGAAAATTATATGATGATCTTTTGTTTTAGGATTAACTCATGATCTTAGGACTAATTAGATAGAGGACAACCGAATAAGGTCAAATTAATCAAACATTCAAAATGGTATTCCATTTTAATGAATAGAGGAAACTACTAGTCTTGGTTAGATTCAAGGATGGATTAGTATGAATTTCGAATAACAAATGATGTTCACGAGGGAATATTTCAAATTCTTAAAACATTACCAAAAAATATGAAACCAAATGTCTCAGAAAAAAAAAAATTATATATAATATTATGGAGTTTATCATTAAATATCCAATGTTAATTGTTGAGTCAATTGTCTTCTAATTTATTTATTTATTTTTAAAAATATTCTATAAAAAATTATTTTATAAATTAAATTTTATGATACTTGATCAAATTTTATTTTTTATTTCTCTAAAATAAAGTTGACGTAACAGTTAACTGCTAGAAACCTAATTGTGTACTTCATAGCATTTCCACGTAGCAATGTTATGGATCTCACTTTCTAGAGTGTTTTAGGAAAGCCTCTAACGTTAAAGTTAACGTCAGCCATTAAGAAAAAATAAATTCTTTTATAAAAAATTATTTTTGTAAATATTTTTTATAAACTAAACCCTAAAAAGATAAATAAAACTTTAAGAACTTGATTAAATTTTATTATTATTATTATTATTTTTTTTAAAAAAAAAGATAGCAAACTGCTAACTTTGACCTTTAAAGACTTAACTGGCGTTATCTATAAGATTTGCTCCATAACACTTTATAACATTTTAGAATATATATATAAAAGACTTAGAACGGGCAAGATTTCAAATCATTGTACCAAAAGTAAAGCAAATCAAACATTATAAATATTTCCGTCTTTGTATTAATACTTTTGACTTTTAGCTGAGATTATAATCTAATCTAGAAGTTTGTTGCATATATTTATAGTTATATACAATTACAAACTTTCGGAAATGTTTAGTGGGATAAGATAATAACGAATTAACTAATTTATTATTATTTTTAATTTTAGGATCTTAGAACGCATAACTGGAAAGAAGTGAAGAGATTAATTCACCCATTCCTTGGGAGATTTTCATTTCATTTTTCTTGACCAGAAATTAACTGTCTTAATTGAGTTTCTCTATCTATGACCAAAATTTACAATTAAGATTTTCTTTAAATGACAATTAGTGATTCTTAATTTAATGTGTAAGAGATAAGAGAGATTTCAGTTACCAAATTGAATTACTCATTTAATATATCCAAAGCGATCCCTTCATCTTTTTATCACAATTTAATCTTTTTCTTTAATTTAATTAATTAATTTCCCTGATTTCTTGCTGTTGAGCGAAGGGTTTTTGGTCCAATATTTACTCATTTAATATATCCAAAGTCCCTTCGTCTTTGAATGACAATTTAATCTTTTTCTTTAATTTTTATTAATTAATTGCCCTGAATTTTTGCTGCCGAACGAAGGGCTTTTTGGTCCAATATTTACTTGCTTGTCGTAGGTCATGAGGTTTAGGATTTAATCCCCTCTGCATCAAGAATGGAATTCTCCGGTTTACAAATAATTTCGTAACCAATGAAAAAGAAAAGGGGTTAAAATCAAAAGAAGGAACTTCAGAATATCTTTAAATAATATATATGCAATTTATTAAAATAAGCCTAAATAAATTACAAAATAGTTGACTATATGTACCGATATAAATATTAGGGTTATCGGGCTCCATATTTTAAAATACATTTTTATATAATACCCACTAATAAGGATAAAAAATTTACAGAGGTACCTGAATTTTATAAACTAATTAATCTTAACATGATAAATTAAAATTCCAAAGGTACATGAATTTTATGACATTTTAAAACTTGTTATTAGTCCATTAATTAATAATTAAATAATATCACATAAAAAATATATTAAGCGCCCTTGCGTTATATGCTGGATGAGACTATATCATACAGTATCTATTTTAATTTGACTAAAATTCATCATTCACGTTATAATATTTTATTGGTTCTGGTAAAGATTAACGTTGGAGCTATTCATCGGTTGGCCAAATTGCAATAAAAGTAACAAAATAATAGTATGTTATTCTAGTTTCACATGTATATATAATTCAATTATGTGTTCCACGATCAAAATATCTGAGTTTAGACATTTTACAGCTCTTTTTCATTATGTTACTAAATATAAATCACTGTCCATCATTTTTAGAATTATATATTCTTCCTTTAGTAATGAAATATATCTATTTAAAAATATTTTAGTATTAATATTCCCCTAATTCTTTTTTTAAAAATAAATATATTTTTAATTTAAATTCCTATATATAAAACTTTGTTCCATTTAACATCTCATGACTAACTCATGGTGTGCACCTCAAAATATATTAATTGTAAGGATAATTTAATAACTTCAAACTTTAATTTTTAAATAAAGTTAAAAATAGATATTTAATTTAGGACGGGAAGAGTATTAATTTTCTTGGGAAAAGAAAAAAAATTGTCCGAAACATATAAAACCTTAAGCAAATCCTTTTACTTGTGTATATATGTATGACCAAAACACAAAAATAATAAAGAAAGTAATTTGAAAAAAATTAGAGCCTTCAATATCCAGTCTGCATGCAGACTAATTACTGACAATTGTGAGTCAAGATCAGAGTAAATGAGTTCTTAAACAAAATTAAATAAAATATTCTTTTAAGCATAATAAATTTATTGTTCTAATTAAACTACTCATAAGTTTTAAGGGAAAACGAATTTAGAATGCATTCTAATTAACTTTTAGTCAAAACCTTAATAATAATCCCTTTCCAATTAACCAGTTTTCCATTTCATGAAAGAAAAAAAAAAAATCTCAGTGACCTTCTAATAGAAATATTAAAACTAAAACTATAGGATGAGAAAAAAAAAAAATCTTAATGTCTTTCTGCATAATTTAGGTCGTGAGTTTGACTCAATTTTCCTGTATATTCTAATCTTGATGAATTACAATTTCTAACGATCCAGTGAAGATGCCTGTGAAAGTCTGGCCAAACATCGCCAGTTAGAAAAAGAAAATACAAATAAATATTTTAGAGAAAAAAAATTATAACAATACGACAAACAAAAAAAAAAAAGGTAAAATTAGTTTATGGAATACTAGTTTTTCCACTCTTTCCTAAAATTGTATTTCTGAAGCAACCCGAACCACTAGATTGGCTAAATAGTCAACGGCTCAGATTGATTCAACTTACAATAAATGCCATGAGCATACCTATTTAGTTGTGCTAGGCAGAGATGAAAGAGAGTAAAACAATATCGCTGCTTTTGTTCATTTTTTTTTTAACAATAATCCCTTCAAATTTTTTTCTTCTTTTTCTCTGATCATCAAATGGAGTTCAAGCTGACAAGAACGTCTAGCCAATATGATGATCATCAGCAGCAGCAACCCTGTTCTTTGCCCACAAATTTATTGAAACCCAAGAGTACCGATGAAGAATTCTGTATAGAGAGCAGCTATGCATCAAAGGAGGGATTCCTTCAAGAATTTCAGCAAATTGATGATGATGATGATCATAATCACATGTGTAATTTCTCGGCATCATCAATTTCATACAATATTCCTGACTTATTTGGTGTTCAAGAAATTATAACCGGTTTCGATGATCCTTTTGATCCATTCTCCAATATTGGATCCTCTTCTAACCCAGATATGGATTGCTTGGAGTTCAAGCCATTTGATCAGGAAAATCATGAAGGCAATAGTGGTAGTAGTAGTGCAGCAGCACAAAGGCAGAATAATATTATTGTCGATGAAATTGGGCTCATCAATAATAATATGGGCTTGATCACATCTGAATATTTTGCTGTGGCAGAAGATCAGGGCTCTTGTATAACTACAGCCGATCACAGTGGCTATAACAGCAGGGTTAAAAAAGGAAATAGAGCTAATTATTCCTCCCACAATGGCTCATCAACCTCTGGGAAAAAGCCAGGGAGAGGTTGTAGAAGGAAATCAAAATCTGCCAAAGGCCAATGGACCTCTGAAGAAGATAGGTATAACTTTTCATCTTAAATATGGAAATTTATATTTTTCTGCATTTTCTTTTTTGTTATATATATATATATATATATATATATATATATATTTATATATGTTATAGCGAGCAACAAAACTCACTTTATAAAGTATTTTTGTTCATATTCTCGTGGTCAATTCTATGTAAATTACACAGAAGCATTCCATAATGGTGAATAAACTAAGGAACGCTCTTCATTGCTCCCGCAATATATAAATATATATATTTCATTAAATTAATAGTTTAATCTGATTTTTTTTTTTTGAAATTTTTTGAAGGCTTTTAGTCCACCTTGTGGAGAAATTTGGGGTCAGAAAATGGTCTCACATAGCTCAGGTGCTGAAAGGGAGAATCGGGAAGCAGTGCAGAGAGCGATGGCACAATCACTTGAGGCCAGATATCAAAGTTTGTTTCTATAATTTTTAATATTTATTTATTAATTTTGGAATATATTTTACTATTTTTGGCACTACTTCTCTCATTAAGAAATTAGCACCGATGCATATTATAATGCTTTTTATCTATAATTAATACTCCCCATCCAGAATTGAATATATAACGCTTCATTTGCTAATTTAGTTAGAATTTTACCCTAACTTGACAATATTACCCATGCCCTGCTTTTAACAATTTCAAACCATTTCCCCACTTATATTTGTGCTGGGAAATGATCAATGCAGTTCGGCACATAATTTTAAAAGAAATTTCTACAGCCGATTAAACAAGGGCAAAATTGGTATATTTGGTAAATCAAACATTTTTATTAAAATTAATCAAAGTCAAGATGAGACATTCATTCTTGGACGAAGGGAGAAATTTTTTTCCATGTTTGTTTATTTTAAGGTTTATGTCATCAAGTACTAGACAAGAAATTAATTAAAGAAAAAAAGATAACTTTCATTAAAATAGTAAAATCCTTTGATTTTATAGCTGTAGTATTAGTAAATCGAGAGGCACATAATTAAAATTGCATACAATTTTGGGAAAGTGAAACAATGTCAGCATCAAACACATTTTATGGAGTTTCTATATTTCATGAAATTTCTAAAAGGGTTTCATTATAGCAGAAATTTTTGAAAATCATCCAAAAGAGTAAATACCCACCTGATTAATTAATTTCAGTATATTATATATCATAATCAGTGGTGATACTTGACACATGAAAGATAGGGCTAAATAGAGCTCGGAAATTTAATTGTTTAAAATTTTATTTTATTTTTCTAAAAGAATGAAGTTTCTGTTTTTGAGTCCTCTTTATATTTATATTTATATATATATATATATATATTTATATATATATTTTAAGTCATAAGTTTCTCGTTTAAAAATAAAATAAAATAAAACTAGTAAAAAAGTGGTGCTTGGAGATCTTTAAATATATTAGATTATTTTCATTTTTTTTTTAAAAAATTTTCTGCACACACCCCGTCTCTAGTCCTTCAATCAAGGGTTCTTAGAGTGGCACTTCAACCATCTACGTTATATCTTGAACTTGAGATTTTCCAATGATAAATTTATTTTCATGTATTTGTTTATATATTTATGAGAACGAAAACAAACCCACTTTTCCCACAATTTTCTGGCTGCTATATATATATATATTATAATTTATAGGTTTATTGACAAAGAAATATTAATTCTTAGGGCAGCATTGACTTGAATTCCTATATTGTTTTGTGTCCAGAAAGATATATGGACAGAGGAAGAAGATAGGATACTGATTCAAGCCCATGCAGAAGTTGGCAACAAATGGGCAGAAATCGCAAAAAGGTTACCCGGAAGAACAGAGAATTCAATCAAGAACCACTGGAATGCAACAAAAAGAAGGCAATTCTCAAGGCGAAAATGTCGAACCAAATGGCCAAGGCCTAGTTCTCTTCTGCAGAACTACATCAAAAGCTTGAACTTTGATCATCAAAAGGGAAGCAGCAAAACCAGTTCTAATAATTATGTCACGTCGAAGCAAGAGAATATTGTTGATCATCAGTTTTCTAATACTAATTCCGGGGATCGGCTAGAAGTTCCAGATGATCAGTGCTATGATTTCTGCAGTGAGGTTCCTGAATTTGGTGGGTTGGATGAGAAATTGTTTGAAGGTGCTGGTGGGATTGATAGTTTCATGGAGAACTTGCCTAGTAGTAATATTGGAGCTTCTGCAGATTCTCCATTTCTTGGTCATGATGACAACAGAGGATTTTGCATGGAGAATATTAATATTATGGCTTTTGATGATGATGATGAATTGATGCAACGTGAAGTGAAGAAGGAGCTTGATTTGATGGATATGATTTCCCATGTCAATCAGCTATGACATATTATTATATCATCACTGGCTAAGGCCAAAAGGGCATGCCCAAGGGGTTGGACTGGAGGCATATATGCTAACTAGAAATTTTATTTTTTTGCAAGCTTAATGTCAAGACATTTTAATTAATTCATGTGAACAATTGTTTTGCTTAATTGGATATGATCAGGTTAAGTTTCTCTTAGGAGAGATGAGTTTTTCTTTTAGGATTATATAATAATTATATTGGGATCCGGTAAGGCCTCGTCTTCTCTCATGTGCCATTTAGAATCATTTTAAACTCCTAAGATCAAAACATGTTTTTTTTTTTTTTTTTTTTATTGGGAAAAAAAATCTAAAATGTTTTAAATTAATTAAGATCTGTATAAGATAACTCAACTAAATTCTTAAAGTTGAATAATCACTCAATCATTTAACCATGTTATCAAACAGTTTAAGAGCTTAATTAATTTGATATATTTCACACAAAAACAATATTAGTTTCACTGAATCTTTTAAATCTTAAAAGACTAAGTGAATCAGAAGTATCACTTAATATGAAAAACACTACTCACACTCATCTAGGAATTTTCTCTTCCATATTTGTTTTAAGAAAGGCATTGACCCATCAAACCTTATATGTAACTACACAAACTGCCCACTGAATTTAATCACCTTGAAGTTTGTGATAATTGCTTCAGTTCTTGGACCAAATCATATTAATTACTACTGGTACATGGGAATAATGGATTTCTATCTATGTACGTAGCTTCTTTCTATGTGGATTCTAAGGTGAAGTTCTCTGATAAAACAGATTTTCTTCTTTACTCTTAAGATAATAATAATGAGTAGCACAAATTTGTTGGCGAGTTTCTGTGTTTAATGACAGAACCACCAAGCAAATTAGAGATTGGCAGTCACTTTGTTTATAACAAACTTCAGGCAGATAAGATCTCATCCATCCTTTGAAAACCTATTAATCTGGACAATTACCTGACTTATTTCTGCACCCTACTTGTTTATTTCTCTTCACACACTCCTTTGGGCTGATAAGTCATACTCGGGGGGGCTATGTTGAAGCAGAGATTAAGTTATTCCAAAAGGAAATTAAGAAACACAAAAATGCAGTACCATACGTAGGCCGGCCATGGTTACTTTCCAATGTCCGAGAAAAGATTAAATCAAACGGCTACGGCACTTCAACAGGAGGAGTAGCTCTGCCTGGATAATCAAAAATTGTGAGACACCAGTAACCTCTCCGGATTTTTCGTAACCTGCCGTGCCAAATAGGATAATATGCATTTGAGATGGCCATTCGAGAATATAGAAACGATTAGGTAAATCTGTTCTTTCATCCACCCAAGAAATGTATGCCCAGTTAAGAAGGGGCATCACTTAATCGCTCTGACACTGAAAGCAAACTTCTCAAGTAGTGGAAAAACCAGCACGCACACTGGTGGGAATGAATAGCGCCATGTGAAAATAGCCCCGAGAGAAGTTATGAATTACAACTGAAAAGTTTCGAGTACAAGAATATCTATTCTACATCGAGAATATACTACAATTATATCTTGAAGCAAGAGACTCTGTATTGAAGTGCAGGTTAATGTCGTTTGCAGCTGCCAACTACCAATTTGAGTATCCCGAAAAAGAATAAACCATTCTTAATAACCAAACAAACTGAATTAAGAATCCGAAGAAAAGCTGGGCTCCCTACGATAAGAACAAGCATGTAGTGACTTCCTTATCTAAAGACACAGACACCAGCAAAATTTTTCAGGATCTGACCTTCAAGCTGTTTTTGCATTGGGCTTAATGCGCTTCACTCTCGAATACAGGAATACTCCAGCCAGAGCAATACCAGTGCCTAAAAAAAAGGGGAGAAGAAAATGAGCATGATAATTGGGGAGTAAGAGGTTCAGAGAGCTATCCCAAAGAGAGTGAGTACTTTCATAAAACCTATGCTAGATCCCAGCACACCCAGGTTAAACAGAGGATGGCAAGGAAAGGGACACAAGAATAAATGGCAAGGAAAATTAAAAGCAGACCATCTTCTTTTTGCCTCCCGAAGAATGAGAAGCATGTCCTATTCAAAGAACACATATGCCATATTCTAAAACTACAGAACAAATCCTTTTACATTGTCTTTCCTTTCATACTTCAGGAGTGAGCAACCATACCTAGGGAATTAATGGGTGAAACAGGTGTATGGAAGAACAGAACAGAGGTGACAATCACAACCACCCGCTTCACGCAGTTGCCAACAGAATGGGTTACAGGGGATACCCTCTGCAGTATCATGTAAGAAACCTGCACAAACAAATCTTGTAAGCAACAACAAAAGCACTTCTACATTAATTAAATCACCATGATCGTAATCAAACTTTCTGCATTAGCATTTCATCCTGCTAATGAATATCAAAGTATTTTGACAAATAAAATCCCAGCATTCCAATATGAACGAAGAGAGGTAGAAAGAACAGATGCAGCGGGAATTCAGATCCTTTTCTTTCCTCTCTGTTCATTCTTTTTTCTTCTCCAAATGGCAAGATTTCTTGTTTTAAATCTAATTTCATATATTTTCTGAAAGATGCAAACATGGACATTTTGTCTCCTTTATTTTGATCATATTCATCTCATCTATATCATAGGAATCATAACAACAAAGGTCCTATGAGATTGCACTTTTTATTCCTCTCTCCTATAGCTCTTACTGAACTTAAAACATTGGCAATACAAACAGCGGTTAGTTCATTGCAAACCCATCTGTCAAGCAGGTTCACCAAGAGTCCATAAGAAAAAAGATTATGTCCCATACTACGGAAGTCCAATCAACTTTGAGGGTGTAAACTACAACTACTTTGTTGAAAACATGAATAATTTTCACTAGTATCCTCAACTCTCATATACTTTTATGTATTGTCATCTGACTAGAATACTACTAAAAGATCTCAGCCCTAACTAATGTTATGTCATCTGATTAGTTTTAAGCTCTATAATATCTTTTAAGTTTAACAGTATCATACCGAGTAAGATAATATCATATTTTATCCTGAAACAAAAAACTTAATCAGCATGTATTCTAAGCCTAAACAAGTAATACAAATGGGTTGTGTTCACTTGTGGGTGGAACCAATCCAAAATGAAATTGTCCTTCTAACAAGAAATAAACATCATCTTCCTTGCGAATGTTACTGAAGCATCAAATGATAGATATTGATAGAATATGCAAGGTATGTTTCCCTTATCGACTTTTGCAGGTGCTAGGGACAAATAACTGCATTAAATTTATTATAAACACAAGAATAGTTCTGCAGTTCATCCTCAGGGATGGAAAAAAAAGAAATGAGCTAAAATTTCAGAAAAACAAAAATGGCTGAGCATATATAGGCAAGTGATACAACACTACATGTGCACTGCATGTATATGGATATATACCTGTTGATATGCATGGAAGCATAAGGCAGCAAAGAGAGACCTAGTGTAAAGCTGCCTCATATCCAATCCCTGTCATGCAAGGAGAAACTTTTTCATTCTGAACTTAAACAGCAATCTTGAAAAAGACATTGAAAAATAAATCTGTTAAATTTTGCATTTCTGCTTTACTCACAGCAGATTGGAGGAATGTAGGGGTGACTTTGACTCCTTCCATGAAAATAGTAGCAGGGGCCATCAAGAAGAAAGACATAATTGTTATTATTGAGAAGAGAGTAATGTTGTCTAAAGATTCCTGCACAAGACAATGTTACAGGTCATTCATTGGTGTACTTAATCATAGTATGTTTATGACACAGGAAATGAAGTAACTCTTTCAACTTTTCTATAGTGAAACCTTAAAATTTTAAATCAACTGCACACTTCATAATAACACATATTCCTTGAACAGAATTTCATGAACATAAACGGAAATCAAGCATCAAATAAAAAGAGAGAACTTAATCTCTTTTCAATTTGGGTGCAAACCAATTTATTTTTCTTTTTCCTTTTGAGTGAAAAAGAGGACTCAATTCCCAAAGTAAAGCATACCTCCTTCTTGACCATAAATTTCTTGCTCAGAACATTTCGGGATTGATTGGTCAAATTTGAGGCCATTGCACTCCAAAACCCAGCCCTAGTAACAAACATAATAGGGTTATAAACATGGCCACTTTAGAAAGACATACTTGCAAATGTAAAGCTGGGTTGATTGAAAAAATATTTTTGTACAGATGAACCAACATTTCTCACCAATTAAAGGAAGCCTCAGTCATGGACGCCAACGCAACTCCACCAACAATTGGTAAAAGAGAAGAGACAACCCATATTGAAGGAAACTGCATGACAGAAAGATAAATTATCAAATAAACAGAATAAATAATATAATAACTTGATGAACAGAAACAAACTTCCAAACTACCCAAATACACAGAGCACTTTTTCATGTTTCATAACCTATTTAATAGATAGATCCTGAAGCATTGATCCTTTGAAGCAACCTCTTTCACAAGGGTACAGACTACAGAGGCACAATTGGAATTTCAGATATAAAAACGGGGAATCTCCATTAAAGTGCAACAAAATAAGGAACAAGTAGGACAAGATAACTAACCTCGCCTAGGAACATAGCTGAGAGTACAACAGAGAAGAATGGCTCCATGGCCTTAATTGTGTGAGTGAATGAAACAGCAACTTTCCCAAGACTCATATTGGTGAAAAGGTTCCCCAAGGTATGAACCAAAGCCAATGGCAAGATTGCAGCGAGCTGCCAGATCAATATATTATGCAGACAATTCAGAATCCACCTTGAGCATCAACAAAATGGATAAAATGACTCAGACATGATAATTATCAAATTACCTGAGCTCCACTGATTTTTGGTCGCTTGTAGAGATTGAAGCTCCACATGAAAATAACAAGGACTGACCCCACAGCAAATTGAACTAGAGTTACAGTAAGAGGGTATGGAAATACTTTTAAGACCTACAGGAAAAGAACCAGCTTAAATCACTGGAATAAATTGGAGTAAATAAAATAAAATATATTGCATGCAATGAAGGTCATGAAACAGGCAAAAACATATAGAACTTTATGCATTCACATAGACAGAAATTATTCAAGTTAAGAAACAGAAGGATGTACATGGATGTTACCGCTTGTACTTGAGAAGAAACAAGATAGTTATAACGAAAGCATTTCACAGATGCGTTCAATTGACTTACTTTCCGGAGTTAAATGGCGGTTGAAATTGAACTTAATTGTTTTGTCAAAACAAGTTACCTTGGCCAAGTTAGAAACAAGCGAATGGATTAAACTACAGAAGTTCCCGCCTTTCTATAATTATTTTCTAGTTCTTTTAACAAAATAAGCAGAGAAATATTTTTCGTAAATGACATTCAGAAACCAAGCAAGGTAGAAGCTTACAAAAGCATATCATCAACCAGCTAAACTGCTTCCTCCGAATACTTTAACACTTCGTTTTACAAAACATTTAACAAATTCATGCAGATCATACACAATTACAAAGTGTTAAGCAACAGTAAATCAGAGTGCCTAACAAATGTATTTTCACATCTCCTAAAAATTAAAAAGTAGAGCGACAGAGGGAGAGGGAGAAACCACCTGCTTGTTATAGATATTGAAGTAGATATTGAAAAGGTACCAAAGTCCAAACAAAGACCCCAACACCAAAGTATCAGCAAAGGCTTTAGACTGAGGCTTTTCACCAGCACTTTCAGGCACGGAAGTGGCCTGAACCTTGAGACTAACATCCGATTCCGAATCAGGCGGACTCGAAATCCAACCGGAACATACTGGATTTACTGAAAACGAATCCGAAGAGCATCGGACTGTTGAGTTAAGTCTGTAAGTTGGAGCCGGAGCCGCCGCCGCCGTAGTATCAAAATTTACTGACGGCTTTGAAGACGAAGAGAGTGAGAACGGATTGAACTTGTACGACGGTTTCGGATTCGGCTTTCTCGGTAGCGAGACGGAAGGACAAAATGACAGTGCCGCGCTCTGCATTTTGGAGATTTTTCAGATCAGAGCCAGGGAGAGAGAGAGGAGGTAGGGGTGGTGGCTGAGAAACTTTTTTTTTGAGGGTGGGTGAGAGCGGTTACGTTGGGGGCTCCGCCGAGGAACTAGAGAAAGAAAGTGTTGACAGTTATGGTGGATTTATGGGATATTCTGGGGAACTTTTGGGGCTTAAGTGATGTTTTTTGGAAATATTGGGTTGCAGGGTTGGTGGGAAGACGGAACGCCTTAGTTGGTGGGTGGGTAAAGGTCGAGTAGGGAATAGTGGACCCTACGTTGGAAAAAGTTGTTAAGAACTCGGGTCAAAAAAAATTTTCGTTTTTTTTTTTTTTTAAATGGTGAAATTTTCAAGGACATTTTGTGGTTGTGGCATTATTTTAAGATTTTTAATTTTATTATTTGTTATTTAATTTAATTATTTAATAGAAAATAGATGGAATTTTTCTAAGTGTTATAATGATTATAATAGATTTATAAAACAAAAAGATTGTTACTTTTAGTTTCTAAAATATTTATTAGTTCCCAAAATATTTTTTAATCCTTTAATTATTTTTTATTTTTAAATTCTCAAAATATTTATTTATATTATTTTGGTCCTTAAAAGGTTTTATTATCTGTTTTGGTCCCAAAAATTTTTTCAAATTGCAAATTTGATCATTTTTACCCAAATTTGGTAAAAATTAGACAAAAAACATCATATGGTTTTGAATTATTTTCTATGATTTCTGCACTAATTTAAATGCTTTTTGTATATAATATTTTTTTGTCAAATGGTTTTAAACTAAGGTTGTGGTTGAGTTTTCTATCAATTGTGGACAAGAAATAAGACATAATGGGATGGTTTTTATTTGTCTGAACGATTTCAAGGTTTTTTGTTTTCTTTTAAAAAACTTTTTCTATCGCATGGTTTTCGTGTGAGATTGCGACTATATATATATATATATATATATCCAATTGTTGATGAAATATGATAGAAGAAAAATAGGTTAACTTTGCCATGTTTTTACTAAATTTCAGAGAAAAAGAAAAGACCAAAATTGTAGTTTGAAAAAAAAAAATAATTTGAAGACCAAAATTTCTACTCAAGAAAATTTTAAGAACCAAAAATTTAATAAAAAATTTTAGGATCAAAATAATTAAAGATAAATATTTTAGGAATCTAAAAGGTCAACGAAAAATTATAAGAAAAAATTACCAAACTTAAATATTTTACAGACAAAAAAAAAACTTTTTAAAAAAACCATTTTTTGACAAGTTTTAAGTTTTTTCTTTTTAATATGATAAAATAAGGATTATACAAATCTTGCTAGTCTATATGGTATAATTTTCTATTTAACAGGTAACCAGACATGTTGTTTTCAAATGCAAATAAGTTTAAAGTTAAATATTTACCTTTTTATTGTGAAATATTTATATATTTCATTTAAAAAATTCTAATTTATATATATATATATATATCGCTCACATTTATAAAATTTTCTCCTTTTGGAATTGAATCACCTTGACTATTTTGAAATATCTAAATTTATATTTTATTTCTTAAATTACTTAAAATTTTAATTAAAAATTCATTGTGATTTCAAATTCTTATATTAATTTAATTAAACATTAAATTTTAAGCTTACATTATATGAACACAAACTAAATTAGTGCGCTTCATGAAAAAGAACATTTCACTTCAGTTAATTCATTGAGTCTATAAGTTGTTCAATCAAAATTACAAATAAGACACTTTTGTTAATTGATATTACTGATTGGAATATGGTTCAAGTACCCGCAAGGCAAAAAAGGTTACACTAGGAATGAGAATCCTCCCCGATGACTCTCCAATGGTAAAATTATTGTGACATAAAAAGTAGAGAGAGGATTTTTATAGTAAAAATCGCTTACATAGAAAATGAGTGATTATGAGATCCTCATAGTGGAATGTAATTAAGAAAAGAGTGATGAAAAGAAGTCAAGTTTAACTTTTCCTCTTGTCAAGAGAGGAAATTATATTAGTATAATATTATAACTTATAAGATGTAAGTTATATTTAGATAGCAAAAATTTTTATCTTATCTTACATATATACAAGAAAATAAGATGAACGAATTTTGGTTGGTAGGTAATAAGGGTGTATTTGTCTGTTCAAATATAGTTTTCTTTACAAATTTCATTAAGGAAAGAGAATGTATTCACTCATTTACCAGTTGGTTAAATTCAATCCCCTTATTCTTCTGCTTTTCTTTTTCCTTGTTTCTCACACGCTTACATTTGAAGCTTCACACCTCTCTTATCTTTTCTCTGTCAACTTCCTCTCCACTATGTCATAGAATAAGAGTTACATTGTGGGGGCATCTCCAATGGAGATGTCAAATGAGGTGCTTAAGGGTGACTTGGGGGCTGGGGC
>JAOXNR010000001.1:14739185-14774007 GCA_028571225.1 Parsonsia alboflavescens | reverse complement strand
ACATGCATCTCATACTACTGTATCTGTTTTAGGTACCATTTGTCAGCTCTAAAATAAGTATAGCCGAGGTCAAATTGAGTTCCACAACTTAGACAGCTTGTCAGTTCTATGAAAACCATTTTGGGAGAGATCTCTTGAGTGAACTCGTTGGTGACATCTATAATGCTCCTTGTCTCCCTACTTGTCAATGTCATGCTAGTTACCTTTTATGCTCTACTTGTGTTAAGCCCTTCTGCTCAATATTTTATTCATGAGTTGTAGAGCTAAGCCTTGGGGTTGAGAGAGATGTAATAGAAGAAGGCTTGTTACTTGAATAACAATAGTCTGTGATAGACTTCACCTAACTGCAAACTTGTTTCTAGCTTCGTGAATGACGGCCGAAAGTTGTAAGCCAAAGAACCTGAGAATTTAGAAGATGGTAACTGCTGCCTTAAAGTCGTCACATTGTCTTCCAAACAATGACTACAGATTATTCAATCAACAGATGGAATAGGATTCCATTGTAGCTTGAAGGAATTTTGTTCTGCAGTTGCTAGAGAAGTGTTGTACATGAAATGTTCAAATTTGTTTTTGCTTCTGAACAGAAAATTAGGAATTCTAGATTGCTGGATTCTGTGATTTTGACCATCTTGCCTACAATTGATCACTAAGATAGTAGATCAAGGAAGTATCAAACTCATTCTTATTTTATAAATTGTCTTCACAAGATCAGTCTTTAAAGATATGATGCAAAAAATAGCTATTTAAGGTATGGCTTCAACGAGATGATTCCAGTTTTAATTCTGTTGTCAATGAACATTTGAAAACTTAGTCTAGTATATAGCTCTCTAATCTAACTAACATTGCCAATAAATAAATGGCATTTACCTGTATTGTGAGAGATGCAAGCAATGTACTACACAAGCTGAAAGGAACATAAAAGGTTCTAGTGCTCTGAGAAAAAGGTTGCCTGATCTAATAACATCACCTATGAGTAGGTGCCCTGGTATTTTCTTGAAAGTGTAAGAGATTCAAGCAATGTGCTATGTGTGCATAGAATCATAGAAATGTTGACTTCCAGGAGAAAAAGGTTGCATGATTAGTAAAAGTTTTAGATGGCATAAAGTATATATTTTTGTGTTGAGTGGTAAAACCCAAGCAATTTTAAGTGTTCCCTACATTGTATTGGTTTACATCTATATTTTTGTTCCATTATGAAAATAATTTGTCCATCAAAACTTTAGGTCTGATTCAACAATTGTGCCATAAGAACCATGAAATGGAAAGAAAATTATATTAATTATACCCCTGGCTTTGTATATGCTTATGCTTCTACTTTACTCTGCTTGGGGTTCTTCCACTCAATTTAGTCACCACATTCATTGACCAGCATATCATTTCTGCATTAGTAATATTAAAGAAGAGCTTCATGGAAGAAACTGAGGCGAGACGCATTTTCTCTTATTTGAATTTCTCATACATAGAGCTGTAGTAGATGCTTTGCCTGCCTTGTGCAGTTGGTTGAATAACAAGTAAATTCTTCACCTCACCCATGAGTCTAGGTGGTTTTGGATGAACTAGGGATGATAGGAGCTTTTAAAGGCACAAATAAAATTTTCTTTTCTTTGGACATTTTATATTCTTGAAATTTTGAGTTTTTCCTATATAATTGTGGGAGATAATTGACTTTCAATGCATAAATACCTTACAAGACTTGCATAATGCATAAAATACATCTTGCAGAAACAAACATGCATCTTCACCATAGTTGACCACAAAAGTCAAAAGTTGAGCACACTCTGCCTGAACTTTTTCTCCTTGCCTTCACTTTGCAGATGTATTTTTTTCTTGCAGGGCATTAGGGTTCAAGTTAGGAGCATATACATTGAAGGCCGAAGTCAGCCTTCAAAAGGGCAATACTTCTATGCATACAGAATAAGAATCACCAACAACTCAGATCGCCCTGTGCAACTGCTGCGGAGACATTGGATCATCACCGATGCCAATGGAAAAACTGAACATGTCTGGTGAGTAGCATATCATAACCCAGAGTTTATTTCTCTGGTTCTTAAGTCATGTGTATTTCTGCTCATAATTTACTTGTCTATAATCTAAATAGTCTCATTATTGAATTAATTGCAGTGTGCTTTAGTTATCATGTTTATTTATCTGTTTCCTTGCAACAGGGGAATAGGAGTCATTGGTGAACAACCTGTTATACTTCCAAAGACTGGGTTTGAATATTCATCTGCATGTCCATTGGGCACTCCTAGTGGGAAAATGGTGAGACTATGTACATCTTTAGTTAGCTGCTCTATTTGACATAAGTTAATAATCTATTATAGAAGCAAGATTTGAGAGACTATTTCATCTGGCTAAGAAAATTCTCAAATTTTATGAAGGTTGTATAAATGAACTTCATGGCAGCTCATGATTATTAAATTTGAAAAATATATAAAAAATGGAAAACCTATCAGTTTCAATGTGGACTGCCAAGATACGACTTTAAGGAGTTCTCAAAGGAGTTGACAATATCTAAAATTTCAAAATAAAAAAGGGAGCACGTGGCACAAGTAGTTAGTTTATATTTGGAATTCAAGGGGAAATAAGAGTTTGTTTGTTATTGCATCTTAGAATAACAACTAAATTTTTTTATTAAAGGCTCAACATTTCATCTCAAGAAAACTTATCTTGTAGAGAACCAAAGAAGGAACACGTTCATTTGATCAGATTCGTTTTGCTTTGTTTCTTGGTGCTAAGATGACTTGTCTGTCTGATAAATGTTGCTATGCCTGTTCTTCCTTTATCTGCACAACTTTTCTTCCGATTTCCTTCCCCTATTCCAAGGGAAAAAACAGATTGTATCCAAACCTCTACATTTGTTCCCCAGCCTGTGGTTCTTTATCATGTTCATTTTGGCATATCTTCAACATTGCGTCATTCTCAGTAGTATAACAGTATTTATTAAATCTTGTTTGTTTCTCGATCTTTGGGAGTCTTTTCTCTTTGCTATTTACACATTGGGGGGCATTATTGATATTCCTCTCTTTTTGGTTGATCAATTTACAGGAGGGGGATTTTGAGATGAAGCATGTTGATAGAGTTGGATCACGGACATTTAATGTGGCTATCGCTCCCTTTGCTCTCTCCTTATATGGCGATGGCAGTGATGGTTTTTAAGGTGAGAACTAAGGATGAACATCAAAGAATTATATAAGAACGGAGTGACCTTCTTTTCAAATATGTAGATCAAGCATTCATAGTTTAAAGACACTTAAATTTCGCTGGACACTGAAGAGGTTTTAGGTTGTTGTGTACCACTGCATATTAGCTTATTGTGAGAAACAAGTCTAAATGTTTATATTGTGAGACTACGGTTAGCTGTTGTATTTAGCTTAGGTGGGCAGATCATTAGCCTTTGTATAAAAGTTGCTGTAATTTTTGCTTCTTCATTTGGACCTTGACTTGAACTGAACCCTCAGAATCATAGGAAGCTATGTGGAAGCTTTATTATTATATCTTGCATTACTTTAATAGTTAGACAATTGGCTGACTCGTGTGATGATCTATTTTGAATCTGTTTCTCTTTCTTTTTCTGTTGTGGGCAAAAAATACTTTTTGTCTTTTCTAAAGAAATCTGTTGGGGAAAACTGAATTGGATATTATGAGTATTTGGCTGTTCACATGTCATCCATAAGGAGACTTGTAATTCTGGGCAACGGAACATTTTACTTAAGAAAAAAGAAAAAAGAGAAATGTTTTGACAATATATGGGAATGGAGAAATTAAAGGGTTATGGTGATGGAGTACAGTGTCTGCAGAAGAAAAGACAAGACAACACGGAAGACAACTTTACCGGAGAAAGCTGAATGCTTGCGAATAATTTTAAGTTTCGAATTTCAAAGTTTTACATTTTACTTTCTTTGATTTTATGTAAAGTTTCATAATAAAAAAAAATTTTAAATGATTTTTTTATTTTAACAAATTATTATTGTACTTTTTTTTATTATAAACAAATTATTTTACATAACTAAAAATATAGTTTTTTTTTTTTAATAAATAAACATTCAATACCAATGGACATATTTATCAATTGACGTTTATTTAAAAAAGTGTTGATAGGATTCGAATCTAAAAATTATGATTTATGCGTTCATCATTTCATCCATCGAAATGTCCTGATAAATAAACGAACTAGATTTGTTATCAGCTAATTTCTAGGTTAAATATGACTACCAAAATATTTCCAATGTCTATTATTTTAATTTAGTTGTCAATCTTATAAATTAATAATTGTTTTTTATTTTCATTTCAATATTATATTTTCCAAGTTCAACGCAAATGGTGTAATAAAAATAATATACATTTTTAATATGTATATTTTATAACTTCAATTTTGGACCGTAATAAAAATAAAAATATTATTTAGTTAGAAATAAAATATAAAGAAAGAGTTAATTACTATTAATATAAATCATCATTTATTTTTATTCAAAATGCCTTTTCTAATAGAGTCAATCAATGAATTGAGGATCGTCACTACACCCAGGGACATCCACTCATTAATAATTCAATCTTAAAAATTTTATTGCTATATCATAAAGAGCTTTTAACCTATTTGATCTCACAAGTTTATCAAAATACAATTTGATCTTAAATGCTTTTTTTATATCATAACGATCCCTCAAGTTTTTATGAGTAATTGGAATTATCCAAACCAATACTTTTTGACTATTGCCATGGTGAAATAGAGCACGTGCACGACACATGAGGATGTCTAAGGATTAATTTCGTCAAATCCACAAAATATGAAAACAAAAAGAAATCAAGAAAATTCAAGAAACTGAAACCAGATGCAATCAAGGATGAGGAGCCGATATTTTCTGTACGCCTGATATTTTCTGTACGCCTTTCGTGTCCAAACAATTTTTTTTCCCCCCAATTGTTGATGAAATATGGTAGAAGAAAAATAGGTTAACTTTTCCAGGTTTTTACTAAATTTCAGAGAAAAAAGAAAAGATTAAAATTTTAGTTTGAAATTTTTTTTTTTGAAGATCAAAATTTCCACTCGAGAAAATTTTAATAACCAAAAATTTAATAAAAAATTTTAGGATATAAATATTTAGAGAATCAAAAAGTCAACGAAAAATTATAAGAAAAAATTACGCAACTTAAATATTTTAGAGACAAACAAATTCTTTAAAAGAAATCGTTTTTGACAAGTTCTAAGTTTTTTATTTTTAATATGACAAAATATGGATTATACGAATCTCGCTAGACTATATGGTATAATTTTCTATTTACCAAGTAACAAGACATGTTGCTTTCAAATGCAAATAAGCTTGAATTTAAATATTTACCTTTTTTATTGTGAAATATTTATATATTAAATTAAAAAAATTCTAACTTTTCGATTTATTTCTGTACATCTCTCTATCTCTCACATTTATAAAATTTTCTCTTTTTGGAATTGAGTCTCCTCCTACTATATTTCATATCTAAAATTTATATTTCATTTCTTAAATTACTTAAAATTTTAATTAAAAATTCATTGCCAATGAATTCAAATTCTTATATTAATTTAATTAAACATTAAATTTTAAACTTACATAATATGAACACAAACTGAATTGGTGAGCTTCATGAAGAGGAACAATTTCACTTCAATCAAAGTTACTAATAAGATACATTTGTTAATTGATGTTGCTTATTGGAATATGGTTCAAGTACATGCAGGCAGACAAGGTTACACTAGGAATGAGAATCCTTCCCAATAACTCTTCGATAGTAAAATTATAATAACATAAGAGGTAGAGAGAAGACTTTCATAGTAAAAGTCGTTGGAAAATGAGTGATTCTGAGGTATTTCTAGTGGGATGTAATTAAGAAAAGAGTGATGAAGAGAAGTCAAGTTTAACTTTTCCTCTTGTCACGAGTGGAAATTATATTAGTATAATATTATAACTTGTAAAGCGTGAGTTATAATTGGATAGCAAAAATGCTTATCTTATCTTACATTGATATTAAGAAAATGAGATGAATGAGTTTTGGTTGGTTGGTTGGTAATAAGGGTGTATTTGTCTTTTTAAATATAGTTTTCTTTACTAACTTATTTAACGAAAGAGTGTGTATTCACTCATTTACTACTTGGGCAAATTTAACCCCCAATTCTTCTACTTTTCTTTTTCCTTGTTTCTTATGTGCTTACATTTGAAGCTTCACCTCTCTTAACTTTTCACCGTCAACTTCCTCTCCACCATATCACAGAATTAGAGCTACACTGTATGGGCATCTCTAATGGGGATGTCAAAGGGGGTGCTTAAGGGTGACTAGGAGGGGGTGGGGGGTGGGGGGAAGGAACCATTGGAGTGAGGTGAAAAATGGGGTGCCTAAAATGATGATGAGGGGAGAGGGAAAAGAGGTGCTTATTTAAGCATCCCATAAAGTAAGAGAGGGAGGTGTTTTGATATGTGATAGAGACAGGTAGATCCCACATGTGATAGCCTTTTTTTTCATTTTTTAAGAAAGAAAGAGGGTTGGTCCCGATTGTTAAAAATAATTAAATATTAGATGAGATGGCAAAATGAGACCCACTTTAGATGATGTAAAAATGTGAACTATTAGAAGATAGAAATGCATAAAAGTGGAAATGTAGCATAAGGATCCCACAGTAGCACCCCATTATGCATCTCCCCATTACAGATGCCCTAACACTTCCTTCTTTATCTCCGTTTCATCAAATCTTCACCAAATATGTACTTTATTAACCAAAGCTATAAGCAATATATATTTTTTTTCTTTTTTACATATCTTTCTAAATACTAACTCCTCCCCCATATTTTCAAATCCATGTCTTAACTCTGGCCTTTTTCTACCATTTTTCTCTTCATTTCTCAATCATTCTCAATATTTGTGTCGGTGCTTCTTTTCCCTTCTTTGATTGTTCTTCAAGTGAATGCTTTGTAGTCTTTTTTACCTTTTCTTTTGCCGATTTCTAATAACCTTTCTTTTGATTAAGCTTTTGGTTCATGAAGATTTTTAGGAAAAGTTCTAACCTTTACTGTCGTTGTTCAAAGTACTTTGCTGAATTTCATTGTAGTGATTTCTTCTCTTCAAAAGAAATGATCTGATCTGATCAATTCTATGAAATGTGCTTGCAGGTTTGTAGTGTAATTTTCACTTCATCACTTCCTCTTTGCAATTTGTTTAGAAGGCTTTTACATCTGAATATTTGTAATTTTAATTTGACAAAAACTCTATGAAATTGCTCCTCCTCTCGATCGAGTTTAGAACAACTTGGTAAGTACAAAGTAGATAGTAGCTTTTGGTTGATTGATGCGATTGATTCCTATTTGTTTTTTAGTAGAACCTAGGATTAGAGGATGTGTTCCGGTTGGTTGATGGGATTGATTCCTATACCTTTTTTGAGTAAATATTGCACTCGAATAATTAGCATATGCTACTTCTTTCTACCTTGGAATATGATATTAACAACAGGGCTGAGCTTAAATCCTTCGGTAGAACATATTAGTCCGTTTTCAAATTTTAATAACTAATATTTTTTGTGAGTGTGTTTTTTGTTCAGTTTTAAATTGTGATAGCAACCATCGACTTTTTTGTTTCTTGAATTTCTTAGGCTGGTTTCTTCAACTTCTCCTAGTACTTTTCTCATCAAGGTTCATTGATTTTGCTTTTTGGGGGTTTTAGTTAGAAAATTTTGTTCTCTTTGGATATATAACACTGATGTCATCTTTGAGTTAGGATATTTTACTCTTTACACAACTTCAAATATGTTTTTAACTTTTTAAAGGAGGGTTGCAATTATATAGCCCTTCATGTTGAGGTATTCAATTGTTTAAAGCGCGAGCTATATAGGTCTAATTAGTTGAGGATGGAATGATTTTCCCTTTTTTTTTCCTATACAATAACAATTTTTGTGAAGGTAATTACCACAAAAATTAGTCTTGGAAAGGATCCAACCTTATTTCCCCACTTCAATTTCTTAGTGTACAATTTGCTTAAAGAGGATTGTTTTTTGAAATAATCTTTTATAATTTCTAAGCTTTTTTTTTTTGTCAATGTTCTAAGGATATTGATCTCACAGCTGCAAAAGCATTGATGCTAAATATCATTATTCGTCTTGCCAGAGGATGAGCACACCTCATATCTTAACTTTACATGAGGAAAGGGAAATGCAAGTGATAAATATTTTATCTACGAGTTATAACTAAAAAGAATCTTTTCTTTTTAAAATGAGGTTAGGATGGATGGCAGAAAATCTGTAAGAAGTTTTTTCTCCCAAAATTCACGTGCAACTACCAAGTATTTGGAGACAAGATTGAGCATGTTGAAGACAAGCATTTCTTTTTCTTTAAATTAAAACAAAAATTAATTTTGCATTGATCATGACAATTCTATAGCTTGTAATTTATATTTGGAGTAAATTCAAGTGATTTGGGTCTTAGGACTTGATTCATGTCTTATTTTGGTTTTCTTTTCTTTGTTTGCTATATTTATAAGTTACAAAGTTCTTTTAATGTCAAGCTTTTCAGGTTTTTTTAAATTTTTTTTTTGCTACTATTCTTAAGAAGATAGATTTATGTTTTTCCCCTTTCTTTATTAGGTTTTCTTGAAACAAGTGGACTTCTGCAGTTTGGTTTTGATTGCTCTTTCTTCAACTGGGAGCTCTACGATTGACCATTTCTTGCACTTCATTTTTCTCCCGTAGAATGAATGAATATTTTCTTTGCTTTTTATTTTTTGTGTGTGGTTCATTTTTTTACTAAATACATTTTGAAATATTTATGCCTGTATTTTATTGTGGTTTCCATCTTCCAAACATACTTCATATGTAAATCTTATCTTTAACAATTTTTATTTTTTAATATAATATTACATGATCAAATTAAATACTCTCCCTTGCACTATAAGTCATTCTAACAAATTTTTCTTGTCATTAATTATAATTTCTTGTTAGTTAATTAGATGTTTAATGGTATTTTTTCCTATATTATTCTCTAATGATATACTTATGAAATGATGTTTAGATTTTTGAAAGAATAATTATAGGGCATTTTAGAAAAGAAAAAAAAAATCTGAATTTTTGCAAAACTAACTTTTATCGACAAAACCCCTCCACACCTTTGGATGGAGCTACTCAACTAAAATCTAAATAAGAATTTAAATATAATTCTTAATTAACTATAATATACACCATTAACTAAAGGCAGGCTTATATCAATAGGGCTCTTGAGTCTTGATTTACAACCTGGCATCGTTAATTTTTAGGAAAATACCCAACAAATGATGTATCTTGAGATTATTGTTTAATGCTATGAGGATCCATTTCTTCTTCGGCAAAAAACTTGCTAGAAATTATCTCTCATCCCTATGTGTATTGTTTGTCTATTTTACATTTAACATACCAATATACAATTAATAAGGAAAATAGATACAAACACATGAAGACAATAACATAATGAATACAAACTTTATTCGAATATGTCAAAATTTGACATTTTTTTAATCTTGATCATTCTTATTACGTTTAAAATCCCTCAACTCAATCCACACGATGGAGGAACGGAGAAGAGCACCAACTTTCTTGCAACCCAAGTTATCGAATCCAAAAACCCGTTTTAATTTCAAATGGGATTTTTAACCTATTTGATCCCTTATATTTAGAATAAATTATTATTTGATCCCACATATTTTTTTTAGTCACTATGATTCCTTATTACGATCAACTGTTTGATCCAAACCGTCATTCTTCAGCAAGTCACAAGGTGAAACTGGTCACGTGATGAATTTTAAATTGCAAAAATATCAATTGTTGCTTTCAAATTTAGGGTTCATTTGAATTGTAATTGAATTTAAATTCTCTCGTAATTTGGATTTAGTATTTTAGATTAATATGGTTTGTCCATTAATTTCAAGGTAATGAAGATTTTTCATTTCATTTATTTTCTTTTTCAATATTGGGGTTGAATCTGGACAAGAAAGTCAGAATTAACATTTTTAATCCTTCTAAAATGTTCATTAATCGATCATGGACCAATTTCACACTTTGACTCATCGGAGGATGACAGTTAAGACCAATACAGTTGATCAAAATATGAGGAGGAATCATAGTGAAGAAAAAAACATTTAGACCAATACAGTTGATCAAATATAGCAAAAAATCATTTTGGGTAATTAAGGCTAACCTGAGGTCCTCCCTACAGATTTTTTCTCCCTGATTTCTTTCCGGTCTTTGCGAGAGGGAATGCAGATCTCATCAATAGATAACCATAAAATTCTTCAATGTTTCAAAATCCTTCTTTGAAGACTTGAATATTCGAAACTCGACACACTAGCCACATGGCATACCTTGTAATAATCTTCACCTTTAACTCTGGTGACAAAATTATCGGGCATGTTCACAAGTTCCAGCTTCTCCAGAGCACTCATGTATTTCACCTCTTCCGGCAGCATCTCCAAGCATCAACAGTTGTAGATTCTCAGCCACCGGAGCTCCAGCATTGCACCTTTCTCAACTTTAATTTCTTTCAGAGTGAGGCAATTAAGCTCCAGGGATTTCAGATGAGGAAACCCGTTCTTGGGTATTGACACCTGATCTCCAAGGTAAGCACTGACCAATTTCAGAAAGGACAATTGTTTTAATTCCCCAAGTGCTAGCATTGGATCTTGGAGTGAGGGTTGCAAATCCAAGGAGGAAAGATTTGGAGGGAGATCTGGCAGGGGATTTAGTTTGAAGATATCTAAGAAGGACAAATTCTTAAGCACAAGCGCAGTCAAATTCGTGAGAATGGAAAAGAGCCGTAAAAGATGGACGACCAAATTTGAAACCTTTAATATTCAAGGATCAAAGCTTCCTAAGCTTCGATAATGGAAAGCAGAGCTCATCCATTTTGGTACCACCATGTACCCGGATACCCAGTTTCTGGAGATTACACAGATCCAAAAATTAAATTTCGGTCACATGATGCAGATCTACTATGGATAATGTCTGAAGATTCCTGAACTTCTTCAATCCTACCTCAAATCTTACCCCACCAGGTTCCATGTACAGGTGCTGCAAATTTTCTAGCTTCGATGTTCTATTTAAAACAAACGATTCCAAACTGCTGCAAGAGGAAATATCTAGGGTTTGTAGGTTCCGCAACTGCTTGAACAAATTGGGTAGATTCTGTACATCTGTGTTTCGTAAATTCAAGTACCTCAGCAAAATGAGTTTCCCTATCTCAGCCGATAAACTTCCGATATTCATATCCTCCAAATCTAGCATTCTAAGTAGTCTAAAATTTCTCAAATCCAGAGAAATATGAGAAATTTTCCTTTCGTAGAACTACTAGTTTCAATGAAGAGAAGAGATCGGAGATGTAGTCTTGATCTGCTTGAAAATTTTGAGTGTGCTTCGTTGCAACAATGGAGAGCTGTGTACCTGGATTGCGATGAAGCTTGAAATTCATGGAACCTATTGATTTGAACAAGTTTGTCATCTTTTGCCTTCTTTTTTGCAAGTTCACAGAGCAAATCATGGAGTCCGCAACTTTTAACCTCGAGACGGTAGCTCATGTAAGCTATTTGAACCAAATTTCTGTTAATCAGTTGGTTTAGATAATCTTCAGCTATTTCTTTCAAATACATTGCATCAGTGTTTTGAATCATCCCTTCTGCAATCCACATATGAATCAGTCTCCTCACAGATATCTCATAATCCTCTGGAAATAATCATAAATTCTGAAAGAAGAGCTTCAAATGAGGGGGAAGATCAACATAACTCAGACTCCAGAATTGCCAATACTCCATTTTGGTATTTCGACAAATACACGTTGAGATTATGGGGAATTCTCTCCCATTCACTCTTCAAATTTTTCTTCCCCAACAATATTCCTCCGATTAACTTGATCGCTAGATGCAGACCCTCGCACCTCCTCGAGATCTCTCTGCCAATGGCTTCCAAATCTGACGGTACATTCACCTCGCCTCCAAAGGCTCGTTTAAGAAACAACTGACAACTGTAATTAGGTTCCAAAGGTCTCACCTGATAGGGAACACTGAGTGCATCTGCATGCATAGAAACTTCCTGATTCCGACTTGTAAGAAGAAATCTGCTGGCGTTTCCTGCATCTGGAAATGCCATTGAAAGACAATCCCAAGCCTCTTCTTTCCATATATCATCAAGAACCACAAGATAACGTTTGTTTTGTAACTCCGTGTAAAGCATTTGCAATAGATCTTCTTCATCCATGTTCTTCAATTTCTCTCATTCAATTCCTTGTCTTGTGGTTTCACTTGCTTTATAATAGTCTGCAGCAAACCTCTCAGATCGTAGCTTTGAGAGACATAGGTCCAAGCATGGCAATCAAATCTAGCCCTCACATTAGGATAGTTATAGACCCTTTTTGCTAGTGTTGTCTTCCCAACGCTGCCCATGCCTGTGATTGAAACGACACAGCGAGGTCTGTCGTCCTTCAGAAGCTAAGCTACTAAGTACATTGTTTTCTCTTCTAATCCCACAACATCTGCTTCTTCATCAAAAGGAAAGGATCGACGCAGACGTTGCAACTCTTCTCTCTGGGTACTACTTGTTCCCTCTCAAAGGTTTCTGATACCATACTTCTCCCAACTTTCGGCAACATCTTTGATTTTCAATTGTATTGATTCAATCTCTTGTCCAACATTGTGGAGATATGACCATTGCATTGGCTTGTAAAGCACTCTTCTAAGGAATCCCCTTTCTTGGATGGACTCAACTCTATGGATGCACATTTCGATTATGTCTTCTGCATCAAAAGCAGCACATCTGATTTCAGATACCCAATTCCGAATTCTCTCATCTTCGTCTTGCTTCTGATCTGCATCTTTAAGAAAGCACTGCATGCGGACCAGTACATCTTTGAGTTTTTGAACTTGTCTTTCAACTCCTTTGAGTTGAACAAATTTTTATATTATCAAATCACCGAGCCTTTCAATCACGAATGAAATAACAGCTTCTGCAGCCATCGGGTTATTCTGCCTCAATAGATTAGATATGGAGAGTGGAATAAGAGAGTTTCAAGAAAAATTGGAGATTAGCACAGATAGAATGGAATAGAAATGAATTGAAAAACCAGCAAAGAAGGGGAGGACCCTCACCCATTATTGAATATATGCTTTTTTTTTTATATTAAAGGAATCATAATCCTCTTCAAAATCTCTCTAATTAAAATTGTATTCTCTAATTAAAGGAAATAGTGTCATATATACTTTTATTCTTTTACAAGTTTTCAATAGGAAGGAATAATTGCCTACAAAAAGATAAAAGTTAAGAAAATAGAGTAAGAAAAACACTAAATTATGCTTTGCTTCAACAAAATAATTCCTCCGATGGTCTCTTCAGTTGCTCGCGAAAATAATTGGAAAAACGTCACACAAAAGATGAACCAAAGATTACAATTTGATACTTTAATTGAGATGCAATCACAAGCTTTATATGAACTTTACAAGGAGGAAAATTTACCTCATGTCTCCTCTTATTCCTTTTCCATAAAGTTCGATAATCAATATATTTTTTTTCTTCAAAGAGTCATTTAATGGAAAATTCAAAATTTTTATATGAACCAATAAGAAATTCCTTGCATTAATCTTGCATAAAAAGATTTCTTACCACTAAAAGATAAAGGATCCATTTTTTGAAATTCTGCTACACTTGTTTGAATCACTTGCTAGCCTGAGTGAGACTGCACATTTATGGTCTTTTCCATTTGGAATGTATACACAATACCCTTCCTATTGTGCTGCTTTGACCTCTCTTCAGTTGGGTAGAGTCTAACGTATACTTTCCCGTGATTTTGGTTATGGGAAGGGCTTTTAAGCTCTCTGTCTGCCCTTCTTTCTCTGAATTTCCTTGCTTCCTAAGTGTGCTAGGCAGTGGTGTCGATTAAAATGATTTTAGACCACTTTTTGACAGTTTGCTGCTGGTGTCTAGAATGCATGGTGCAAGACTCAGCTATACGCCTTTTGTGTCCAAACCACTCGGCCATCTCTTCATCATCTGCAGATTGGAATAACCCGTCATTTCTTTGGACGATGGATGACTTGAACAAATCAACATTCTGCCTTGCCTTTGCAGCACTCTTACTCCGCTCAGCCATTTCCTTTCTCCATGTTTCTTGCATCTCCACATCCTGTGACAACTCACTCCTACGTCCTACAATGGATAAATCAATAAGCCCAGGTGCCTTAGCTGAGGAATTTAGAATGTCCTCCTCATCATCAACAAATTTGAAATCATGGCCTTTTTCTTCAAGACAGTGCCTCTCTTGCCCAAAGAAAGGGTGTGTACAAGGCCTGTGCATGTTATTACATGCAGTTAGGGAAGCCCGAGAAGTGAAATTCAAAGCTTTTGCCCTTTTATGATCACATTTCAAGCATACCATATTTCTTTTGAAATTGATGTAGTTGCATCTGCAACAAAATGAAGTAGAATTAGAGTGACCAGAGCACAACAAAACAACTAGAACTATTTTACACCTGAACATTCTAGAAATTATCACGAGAATGAACTCACGATTCACATTCCCACTCCCCAAGATTGAGTTGCCGCTCTGGTGGCTTTTCTTTACATTGCAAACATCTTGTATTTCTTGCAAAATTGATGAAATTACATCTGCAAAAGAGTATCTCGTAAGAAACGGAAAATTACTGGAAGAATATAAACTGTTGAATCCAAGAGTAAACGTTTATCCAAATAAACACTCACTTGTTACAAATCCAGTCTCCCTTCTTCATTAGCAGATGGTCCAGTTACTCATTTAGCTTTCTTAGTTTTTCTTGAAATAAGCCGTTGCATTGAAGGCACTTGATATTTCTGGCAAAGTTTAGGAAATTGCATCTAGAAAGAAAATGAAGGATTCCATATAAATTACACGAAGGTAGAGAAATGCAATTAATTTACTTGCCAAAAATGTTATTTTCGCTTTTTCCCCAATACGTTCATAATAAGGCTTACAAAGAAAGGAAGGGGAATAAAATGATATGAAATTACTTTGGACAAGTCCAGTCGCCTTGTCTTGTTGGTGTGTTTACTTGATCTCTTTGGTGAGCTGCAGTTGCTTCAGTGGATGCACATTGTTTAGAGGTTGCAGCAGTTAGCTGTTCAGTACTCAGTTCTTCAGTGTCTAACTCAACAACTTCCTTCAGCAGTTTTCTAACTGAGTCCTTAACCTCTTTGTTTAGGCAAGGTTTATTCTCCACAGAATCAATAATAGCATCAAGAGCATATCTCACCAGGAACTGCACAACATCAACCGTTCTCCCACCTTCATCCTTGTGTGCCTTCACATAAGCCCTCTCACAGTTTCCTCTCAAAATGCAGGAGCTGCAAACCTACTAATTTGCTCCTTGTCATAAAGGTGAATGCTTTAATTATTGAGAATCAGGGAATGAGTTTTGGCACACACATTTCCTTCGTCGATCCCCACATGTGCCCTTAGTCGCTTCCCTGAGTTGACAACTTTCCTATCTATGCCGAGGCATCCAGATCCAGCAACAACTTGAATATCCTTGCGAGACAAGTACCTGGTAGCAAAGGCACATCATCAGCAGAGTTTAAAAAAATCTGGTTTATGCATGTATGAGATGTACGGCGACAAAAAAATAAAAAAAAACCTCTGAAGAAAGTCCCCTATAGTTGACCTTTGCAGATTGTGCATACAAAAGAATTAAGAATTCCATCTAGGAACTCAACAGATCTAATGATCCAATTAAATGTCAACCAATAACTCTTAGAAGATCACTAAAAAGTTCTGAAACTATTCTGGTCTTATGACTGCTTTCTTCAAACATTGTAATCCTATGATATAAGAATCATTCATCTGCCACATTTGCACCATATTTTCTAGATAGAAGGATCTTCATGTAATTAATCACCATCGAACCCTGTCAAAAGCAAAACATGTAATTGATGGGGCTTTGTGAATGATGGAATTGAAGGCTTATCTTACATTTGAAATATAATAAATAATTTGGTATCATATCATGCTCACTGATTTACTAAGAAATTTGCTGAAACTTTCCAAACGAACCCATCAAAAGGCCAGTTACAAGATTACTTTATTTTTAAAAACAGAATTGATTCTTTCTTAATTATAAGATTCTGAACGTTCATACTACAAACAAATATAAAGAATAAAGCTAAGTATTGTGCTTCTCAATCTGCTGATCAAAAGTGGAACAAAAAGATGGAAAGGAAAAGTCAGGGTATACACAAAGGAAATCGGTAAATCCATCTAAACTCTAAGTTACAAGATTACTTTATGTTTTAAAATAAAAATTGATTCTTTCTTAATTATAAGATTCTGAACATTCATACTACAAACAAATATAAAGAATAAAGCTAAGTATTGTGCTTCTCAATCTGCTGATCAAAAGTGGAACAAAAAGATGGAAAAGAAAAGTCAGGGTATACACAAAGGAAATCAGTAAATCCATCTAAATGCCCCACCCCCTTGATGATGAGTATCCTCTTTTTCTTATTCTCCAGGAATTATTTTTATTGTCAAAAATATCTTTTCCTTTTTAGTCCCTAGTTACAATTTGAATTATGTTCCTCAGTTCGGTCAACAATTTTGCAGAATTGTATTGAAAGGATATACTAAATTGTCAATTAGTTCGGTTACTGAATGCTATCCTTGTTTAATTGTAAATGAAACACTTGCAGACAGCGACAGGCAGCTGAAAGAAAAAGGAAAGAACCCATATTTGCTAATATTACCAACAATTGAGAACCACTAGGTATGCTGACAAAAAATGAGAACTGTGGGAAGCATTACCTTATGAGATCAGGCCGGTGGCGAGCAAATTTAAAGCAAGCAGTTATAATCTGGTTAACATCCTTGGAAGCAATTTCAGAACTCTCAAAAGGGTGTCCAATTCGATCAAAGTATCCACCTTTAAGTAACTTCTCCATCAGCTCCACCCATTCACGCCAAGGATGAGATATTCGAACCCTAGACGAAACTTCCGCTCCCACATTCTCCATAACAGATTCTTGTGGTTTTGGAGGGACTGAAGAGGCAGGTTTTGATGGTTCAAAATCTGGAGCTACTTCATTCAGGATGAAATCGATTTTGGTTTGAGGCTGATCTATTATGAACATTAGAAACAAGGGTTCTGATACTAGATTTGATAGGTTGAAGCAGATTGGTTTTGGCATTCAAGAGTTTGAACATGTTTCAAATTTTGTTGGCAGATAAACAAAAGTCTTCACTTGCCAAAAGTAGGACAAAAGAAATCGTCAGAAGCCAAAGAGCTTTGACATTTCATCCGTGGAAATTGAAGTGGTGATACTACTCCCTCAAAAGTTGGTCTCTGCAAAAGTGGTTGCCGGGCCTTTTTTCTCCTGGAATTTTGCAATATATTTTTCAGTTTAATGGACAAGATTCACTCCTAATAGGGAAAAAGTAAAGAAACTGCAAGTAGGCATTCTTTGAAACCCAAAATTTTCTAACTTTACTCGAAATCATTCTACTCATCAGAATCCGCACCTTTATCAAGTAAAGAAAAACATATAAAATCACACTTCCCAAAAATTTTATCACAAAATTATAAAGGTCTGTGCATCATTGTAATCTAATCCAAACCAAAATTTATCTGACCTGAATAATTTGGGGTTGAGAGAGCTGGGTGAGACAATACGTCCAACACTCCTGCGGCTTGAAGCTTGATATTGGAGTTTAACCATGCTTTTTCCTTATCAACGAATGCAGAGAATCAATCTTTTTCCTTTTAAACGAAGTAAACCCGTGAAGGTCCGTAGGATGGTTAATGAGAAAATGAGGGTCAATCATCCATGACATGGGTTCAAATTTAATATTTTTCTCATCTACTATAATAGGAAATAAGTTTTTCGTATATTTGAAAAAGGCCTTAAATCTTTTGAAATTCGTAAGTGGGTTTTAGTTGTTTGTCAAATTCATTTTTAAGGACATGGATGTGTGGAGATAGTTTTTCTCAAAAAAATAAATAAATAAAAATTGTACTATAAAATTTTTATTTATTTATTTATATGATAATTTACTATAACATTTTATAATGGTTGAAGGACATTTTTCTTTTAATTTTTTTTTTCTAGTTTCATCCTCTTTAGCTGACGAGACTTTTTTATAATGAAAATTATGTCTAGAGAGTATAATTTGGATAAGGGGGGGAAAAAAGTAAAAGTAGATATAAGGGCTTTTTGCCAATATAATCCCACTAGTTTAGGTCAAACTATAAAATGATCAAATAAGCTTTTTTATTTTTATTTATTATTATTATTGTTATTTTTGTCATAACAATCCCATATGTTTTTACAACCTACCATAATAATCCATACCACCATTTTCCGATCACTCATGCAACGGAGACAATCGTGTGATTGGCACATGGATTGATTCAAAGGGCATTACAATCATTTTGTCCCATGCTTTTGCAAAACCCTTGATTTGATCCCACAAGATTTCAGAATCCATTGAGGAGTCGTACTCAGGTAACTGGAATTCGACCTTCTTTGTCTCAAATGACAGCATCGAAATTCCTATTGCATCGCTACTGAACTGTATCCCAATGTCCACTAAACTAGCTAGCTCCTCTTTCCATGACTTTGATCCTCTAATTTTCTCCATCCCCATGAATTATGTTCCAAAATCCTAATGACTCAGCCAAACCCATCCCCATCCCCCAATTTTTTTTTTTTTTTGTATTTGTGTCGTTCTATGCACAGCAATATACAATATGTAAATAAATGCACAAAAGGAAGTCTTTTTGACAAAACCCAACTCAAATAATGTTGAACTTAAGAGTTAAATAGGCAATGCAAGTTCGATAGTTGTGAAGAATGCAGAAACTAGATGTCAAAGGAAAATCAAGATTCAAGAAATTCAATGACACTTGTATTGATATCGGGTAAAGCTGTCAATTGGAGCCAACCCGGCCCCAATCTCAAAGGGCCAGAGCATTTGAAGGGTCGGTCCGGGTCGATCCTATTTTGTAAAGGACCATCAATACTCCAACCCAGCCAACCAGCCCTATTTTTTTTTTTTTTTTTAATTATTATTATTATTTTTCTTGGTTGCAGCAAGAAACAGAAGTCTAGAGCTCCAAATGTACTTAGAAAAGGCAGAAATGGAGGTCCTAGCTTGGCAGAAAAAGGCTATGGACAAGGAAGCCACGGCCTTGGACCTTAAGAATAGGCTTGCCCTAGTAATAAGAGAAACAAATCTTTCAATCCACAAAGGAGGAGCCCAAGTTGCAGAATCATCATTTACTGATCCATCCTTCAGAGATTGCAGAACCCAAGAACTACTATGATTCAAAAGGAGAGACTGTAAGTTGTGTAATACTAAAAGACAGAGTGTTGTCTTTCTTCCTTACAGGCATCTCTGCTCCTGCAGATCCTGTGAATCAATCCTTGCCCTTTGTCCAGTCTGTGAATCTGTAAAGCAAGCAGGCATGGAGGTATTCTTGGTCTAAGCGAGAAAAGATGTCGAGAAAGCAAGAACAGAAAAAAAAAAATTTTCCAAAGGGAAAACGCTTCTTGATGTCCCCTCCAGTACTGTTTTCCCTTCCGTTTTTTAGTTTGCTACTTGCCATTGATCCAAATCTACAGACATGATTCCAACTGTTGAAGTTAATAGTAAAAGTGAAGTGTATATAAAGAAAGAAGAAATCCTTTCCCTTCTTTTCGTGGATTGAGTAAATTTCCATTTTCCAGATTAGCTTAAAAATGTAACCTTTCTTGTGGGTGGTTCTCTTTCTCTCCAGGGAAATGCTATATATTATACTACTTATCTTTACTCTCAGCCGTAAAAACTCTCTTGTTTTTTATTTATTTATTTTTTTTAATACCCATAGCCCCAGGGGTCGGGCCGGCCTGACCCAATCCTCCCTCAACCCTCCTGGACCCTCAGCCCTTGATGTTATTGGGGCCAAGTTTTTGAAGCCCAACCCTACAAAATTATGGGATCGGGACGGGTCGGCCCCAAGGGTCTGATCCCAATCGACAGATCTAATGTAGGGTCACTGTCCACGGGGCACTGTTCATTTAGGGATATTTTCATAATTTTATTGTTTGTTATTTTCGAATTGGATTAGGTTTCTTTTTATTAATTCCGATTAGGGTTCTTTTTATTAATTTTGATTACGATTCTTTTTATTAATTTCGAGTAGGATTCTTTTAATTAATTTGATTAGGATTAGGATGGATTTTAGGTTATAAATATCTCGTTTTGTCTTAGTTACAAGCAGCTTTGATTATTTGATAATTTTTGACTTTGGTCGTTTTTTTGCAAATCAGAGAGTTTTCGCAATTTTTTACCTTTTCTTCTGTTTAGTCATTCTTGTCAATATTGTTCTTGCATCAGTTGGTATTAGAGCCCCAAGTTGCTGAAATCAATGGTTGAGCAAATTCGTGAAGGTCGTGGACGGCGTCTTGCTGGAAGGGGACATGGAGTCGTTCCTGAGAAAGATGAATCGCCTCATCTACAAGACCTACAAGAAGTCGAAAACGAAAACGTGGAACAGAGAAGGCGAATCCAGGATTTGAAGTAGCAACTGACGGAGGCGCGGTTGGATGTTCAGTCCGAGAAGGGTGTGGAATCGATGATTGAATCAGACGATGAGGAGGAAGATGACAATCCGGTTGTGGCATTGAACCGAGGGTGACAAAATCGACTGGAACGACGTGGCAGATAACCATCTTCTTTCCAGAATTTCGGCATGAAAATCGAGATTACAGATTTTGAAGGTAGGGCGTATCTTGATGAATTTTAGATTGGTTACATATAGTGGAGCAGATTTTCAATCTTCGAGATTTGACAGAAGAATAAAAGATTAAGATCGTGGCGATTAAATTGCGGAAACATGCATCGATTTGGTGTTAGCATGTTAAGAAGCAACCCACCAGAGAGGGAAAGTCGAAAATTTTGACTTGGGACAAGATAAAGAAACTGTTGCAGAATAAGTTCCTGCCAGTACACTATCGGCAAGAGGCATTCATTGATTATCATTCCATTAAGCAGTGGGATCTTTCAGTGGAGCAGTTGTTCGATTTTCGATTGGAAAAAAAATACATGGACGAGGTCTGGTGTGATATTGTTCCTATTAATGCTTGTCACATTTTATTAGGGAGGCCGTGACAGTATGATAGGAAGGCGACACATGACGGATTTCGAAAAAAATATTCCTTCAGCAAGGATGGCGAGAATATCACACTGAGACCTATGGATTTGAGGAAGGAGACAGCTAACATTAGGCTGTTATTTTCAGAAAATATGTATCAGAAGCCAAGACAGAATCTAAACCACATTTTTTTCCCTTTTTTCTTTTTAATAAATTGACAAACTTAAAATAAAGGGATTATGCCAATTAGTGATTCTGTGAAATTTAGTACAGAATATCTAAATTTACAAATCTTTTTCCTACTAAAAAGAAAAATATAAAAAATGATCTAAACACTTCGCAATTGATTAATATACAGATGATCTCTTCCACTTTGTATTGACATTCTTGGTAGTAATAGAAACAGAAAGGCAGATACCATTAACTAAAAGACACTTGTGATTATGTGATAAACAAGTCCATTTTCAATCCATACTTCATTTTATTACACATATAAATAAATACCTCAAGGATGTAGAAGTATCTGGAATGGTGGCTTCAACTGCTTTCCATTAAACAATAGCTCAGGAGATGCAAGAAATGACTTTAACTACTCATGAAATCTAACTTCACCTTGCAATAGAAGAAATCCCCTCCTGTCTAGACAGATAATGACCTTGTCATATGTCCGGTGCCAGGACCCCATCTGGTGCCTACCCCAGTTATATCTAGCTTTTGGAGAGTAGTCATGGATTCAAGCCTTTTTGAGTTGATATTCAACTTTCTGCAGTTGCTGATCCGCAAACACCAAAGAACTGGCATTGCACCTTCTCCAATATTGAGAAACAAGAGATTATACAGTCGATCAAGTTCAAGAACTTTAAGTTGAGGAAAGCCTTTTGCTAAAGTTTGCAGCACCCTTCCATTGTAAGCCATCTTCAGTTTAAGAACTGATAGATGCTGTAGTTTCTCCAGCATTGGCATTGGATCTTCTTGAAGCATGGTGCTCGCTAGAGACAAGTAAGAAAGATTTGTAGGCAAATGATGATGGTCAGGCAGCACATCCAAGGGCCTTTTCAGCTTGAGCTTGCTAAGTTGAGAAAGATTAGATAGCCCACTCAATGGACACCTTTTTCCCAGTAGCAAAACACAGATTCCTAAGGTTCCCAAGCTTGCTGAGCCTCAAACAGATCTCATCAAGATTTGACCCACGATCTAGTTCCACCCCAAGTTTACGAAGACTAGCTAATGTTGCTAAGTTGTTATTGTACATCAAATCATGGGCATGTACATTGGTCAATGTCTGAAGAGCTCTCAAGTTCTCAAGCTTCAGTGGTTCAGCATGCTGTACCTGTGCCATGTAATATGTCTAAAACTTTCTAACTTCCATAGTATATTTGGAACTATGATTGTTGTTTTTCTGGTATATATATCAAGTACCTGAAGCCTTTTCAAGCAGCCTGCAGAGTTGTGAAGCTTTTGAATTCTCATATTCCTTAAACCAAGGTATCTCAGAAGAAATAAGACACCAATTTCTTCTGGTGAACTTTTGGAACCAGAGTGTTCCAAGTCTAGAACTCTTAGCAGCTTGAAATTAACCCAGTCAATACTGAATTCCGATCCAACTTGATCCAATTTAAAGAATAGAATGGATCTGAGACAAGGTCTTGAATTCCTGAGATAAGGGTCATTTCTAGAACTACAGTGAATAGCAAGATGTCGGCATTTGGCAGAAGGTTGACTCTCTTCTAAATTATGAATTTCAAACAGAATTTCCTCCCTGGCCTTTGTAATTGCAAGTTCTCGCAACAAATCATGAACTTGACAACTTTTGACCATCTCATCATCCTTCAGTGCTACCACCTGAACCAAGATCCTGTTGATTAGCACATCCAAATCATTTGCTGCAATGTCCTCTAAAACTTCCGCTCCTTTAGGCTGAATTAATCCCTCTGCAATCCACAAATGGAGCAATTTCCTTGTGGGAATTTCATAGTCTTCCGGAAAGAAGGCAAAGTACAAAAAGCAAGACTTTAGTTCTCTGGGGAGATCATTGTAACTCAATTCCAATATAGCTGATACTGTTTTTCAACCACTTGACAAGTGGCTGCTGATGGTGTCCAGTACACGCTACCATCCACTTTCTGAATTAATTTCCTGCAGTAGACATCCTAACACTGTTATCGCCAAGGGTAGACCACCACACCTATATATGATCTTCTTCCCAATGACTTCAAGATTGGGAGGACAACGGGAATTAGCTTCGCCAAATGTCTTCGAGATGAAAAACTTCCAGCTATGACTTCGATCTTGTGTTTTCATCTTATATGGAATGTTGTGAGCATCAGCATGCTTAGGAACATTTTCATAGCGACTTGTTAGTAGCAGCCTACTTCCATTGCCAACATCTGGAAAGGCTCCTGCAAGACAAGCAAAAACATCGGCTTCCCAAACATCATCAAGAACTATGAGATACCGTTTTGATTCCAGCTTCTGGAGAAGCATGCGCTCCAAATCTGCCTCTTGCATTTTCTCTAACATCTCAAGGAGAGCAAATGTTGGTGTTTCCACTTGTTTTATGACCCCTTTAAATACTTCCACATAATACAACTTTGGGAGATATAAACCCAAGCACTACAATCAAAATGAGATCTTACCCGACTATGGGTAAAAACTTCTCTTGCAAGGGTTGTTTCCCCAACACCCGGCATACCAACAATCGATATTAGATGAAGGTCCTTGCCCACATCTAGAAGCTGAGCAACAATTGAATTTGTTTGATCCTCCAATCCTATCGAATCCTTGTCCTCGATGAATGGAGAAGAGTGCCTAAGTTTCCTCAATTCCTCATCTCTTCTAGCACTTCCTTCTCCAAGAGTTAGGATACCAAAGGTCTTACGACTTTTATCAATGTCATGAATTATTGCTAATAGTTTTTCATTGCATTTCCCCACCCTGTTGAGAAACAAATATCGTTTGAACCTTTTTAAGGAACCCCTTGCTCTCCAAGGAATCGAATTTAACAACGAATGTCTCAATGAGATCCTCTGCATCATACACAGCAATCCTTATTTGAGAGACCCAATTTTGAATTCTTGGATCATCATCTTTCTTTTCATCAGCATATTTCAAGAAACACTGCATGTCTATCAGCATTATTTTCAGTCGTTCAATTTGGCCAGGGACATCTGAGGAAATTGATCTTCTGAATAGGTTGCTGAATCAACAGGTCATTGAGAGTGCCAATGACTAGGGAAACTGCAGCTTCAGCCATCTACACAGATCAACTTTCAAGTACCAATGGTTTGGAGAGTATTCAGACTTTTCAGTCAGTCTATCAGGACCATGCCCTTCTGAATTTTCTTTTTCCAGATTGACCTCTTTCAAGAAAGTTTGGACACCTAACACTCCCAACAGTTTCTCCTAAATGGTGCTGTTAGTGCTACATGGGTTATGGAGTAACAGAATGTCGATTCATCCCATAGTTCTTGTCCTCCCAGCATCATTGTTTCTAAGAATTCTGCCATTATATTTTCTCATTTCCTCTCTCAAACTTGCTACGTCAATCTTCTCAAAGTATACTTGTTCCCTGTTCATATTACGTTCATCATATGAATTATTGGTATCGTTGTGAATAGAAGTCATTTCCTGGCACACAAATTTGTTCCATAAAAATTCGCTCTTTTGCACATTAATTAGCAAACAACATGAATGTTTTTCATTATAAGAATTTGAGAATATGAACTTTCATCAAAAAGCTGTTTCAAAACACAAACAAGAGAGCCCATGAAAACTTACTATGACCATTATACACCTCCAATTCAAACATATATAACCAAGACCAGTCGAACATGTGGGCCACTTCTTTTCTTGTTGATTTTTTTTTTTTTGTTCAAATTCAAATTCAAAAAATTTGTTCAGAGTTACTCCAATTCAATTCAGACCTTTATGTTTGGAAGTCGTCAAATAGAATGTGAGCAAACCCGAATACCTAGTTCAAGCAGAGAATTGACTGAAATCGAATTTGATTTCTTAACAAAATTATTAACAGAAAAAGAAAAATGGAAATCTATTGCAAAGCAAAGATAGGATAGAATTACCTTTGAAACGGTCTTTGCACTCCTCTTCTGGTTTGAACCATAATTGAACTGGAAAAAAGTTTGGGATCATCCGCAACTACATACACCAAAGTGAACAGAAATTGTGGAGAAGAAATAAAGAGAAATTTTGAACATGACAGCCTAATTGTTTCCCTGTCACACAAATCTTTGAAAAGGACAATTTTTGTAGCAAAATTCTCCAGCCTTTTCTCTGGTAATGGAACAATGAATATTTACATATTCAACTGCCACAAGAGACTTCTTCTACTGTGAATTTTAAGTCAAATTCAATGATCAAACAAGTCAGCAAATGTGGGGATTTTTTATTTCATTATTATTATTTTGTTAAAGCTGTTAACTGCCTCCAACCAAGATATTGTTATTGGATATTCTATTCTGTTTATCTTATTTTAAATTTTAGAAATTAAATCTGAATTATTTAATTGTCAATGATTTACTTTTGTTTAATTCTTTCTATTATATTTTGAGATGTTTGTTATTGATTTTTTTACAAAAAAAAAGAAGAATTTAAATGATTTTATAAAATTTTTTGTTTAAAAGATACTATTTATGTTTTTACAGATAATTATATTATTTAGGCATATCGGTGAATTTCATCCCTAAACTATTTTTGACTCTCAATGTAGGCCCTCAATTTTTTGTAGATCCGAAATATTTTTTTATTTGTAAGATAGATCATTTTACCAATTCTATGGGTCATTTTTCCGGTAAAAGGACTTATGTTATAGCTTGAAAAATGTTTGGGAATCTAAAATATATATTTTTTTAAAAAAAATTAAAGACTAACATTCCAAATTGAAATAGTTTAAGGATGAAATTTGACAATTTATTTAACAAAAATCGAAACTACCAACTATTTTAGATATTAAGTAAACTAAATGTTAAAATCAATTGTTCATGATTAAGTAAATTTAGAGCTTACTGGATTTTTTTTTTGGAATGTAGTAATTTAGAGGCATTCTTAGATAAAAAATTTGTTTTAAAAAGACTTTCAAATATTGTGATATTATTTTTTTTATAAAATTATAATAATTTTTATTATATAATTTAAAATATATTTATGCTAAAATAATATCTATTATGTTTAAATTTTTTATTTTCAAAATAAAGAAATGAATAAAGAAAGAAAATAAAATAAGTGAGTGATAAAGCAAAAGAAAAATAGAAATAATAGTGAAAAATAAAAAGAAAAAATTATACATAAAAGAAAAAATGGAAAAAAAGAGTTTTAAAAAAATTTGTTTGAGAAAAATGATTGGATAAGTTGATTTAAAAATAAGATAAATTTATCCTTTTAAAACTTTTTTTAAAAATTCAAACCAAAAAAAATTTTTTTTTTATCGAAGTTCTTATTTTAAAAAATAAACTCATTCGAACAAGGCACTCTCTTGTTACACAATTATGTGCCACACCCTGTTATCTTAATAGAAATTTAACAAGTGTTTTTAAAAGATAAAGTTCCCCTAAGATTTAGTTTATCTCATTAGGTTTTAATATATTTTATATATTAAAACCTATGAAAAAGATTTATATTAACATTTTATTAATATAATATGGTGTGGCACACAAATGTGTAACAAGAGATTCGGACTCTCTAAACCGTCATTATAATACTATGCATGGGTTTTGTAATACTTTTTGCAATATTAAATGTTATTACAAAATTTTTAATTTGTTTGGTTATTTTTGTTAAACAAATCAACAAATTTCAACATTAAACTTTTTAACTTGCGATTTTGTTCCTTAATCTTTTTTTAAAATATTTTAGGTCCTTAAACATTTTTTGAGTTGTAACATAAACCCTTTAAATGAAAAAATGACCTATAGAATTGATAAAAAGACTTATCTTACAAATCAAAAAAATATTTAGAAACCTAAAAAGTTAAGAAAAAAATTAAGGACCTCGATCAAATTCTAAAATAGATAAAGGATGAAATTCACCATTTTTTCTATTCTTTATAAACTAATTTAATAATTTAAATTAAATTTAAACAATAATTTTCAACCTAGGACTCTAAGTGAAAATAAATAAAAATCTTTCACGGAGGGCAGCTGGCAAGCCAATATAGGCTACCACTGAACAGGCCTCTTATGTTAGGGCCAGGCTTTAGTTTATTTCGCCCATCAACTCTATCTCTTCCAAACTTTGTTCCACACATTTTCTTCTAGAGAAACAAGCGGAAATTGCCCCGGTGGCCACCTTTGTTATCTCATTTTAAAAAATTATCATTTTTTAAAAGTTTTTAAAATATAGTCACTTTCAAATGTGAAATTACTTAGTTATCCTTTTCACATTTAAAAAACTTATGACTGAAGATCAATAACATGTATATTTGGTAAAGGAACAACTTGTACTAAATATTAACAACCCATACATTTGATAAAGGAACAATCCATATTGAATGACAAACAACCCTTATCTTTATTTTTGGATAATAGTTATTAAGTATATCTAGGGATAGTATGGTTTAAAAAAAAAATTCTTTTGGCTAAAATTTAAACAACTTAAAAGTGTGGTCAAATTTTAAAATGCTTATCCATTTTGATACTAAAAAAATTGCCCAAAAATAAAAATCTTTAAAAATTTAATTTCATCTATGCTTATATTTTGACCATTTTATTTAGAAGAGATCCTCTCTTATAGGATTAACTTATTTAAATTGACTCACTAAATCATGCATGTAATTGTTTTTTTGATGGATTCAATTTTATTTCTTATAAATTTGCTATTCTTTGAGAAAATTAAAATAATCCTTGTTTGTTTTTGTTTTGTGTATATGGAGGAAAGTTAGGCTTAGAATGTTCTTCCTACAGACGGCGCCAGAAGTGATGAACCTCGGAAACAATCTCTGGGTTATCCTGAACCGTGATAACTCCTATAATCACAATCTGAATGGGAAAATTAGATCACCGGAATGAACTGTTGAGGATAGTTTTCATGCCTAAGTTAATATTTCGAGAGAGTAATCTTTGTGTAAATTAGCTTGTGTGATTCGATAATATAAACCAAATAATAGGTTACCTCGTTGATCCTAACTCTTCAATTACATGAAAGTAGGCAATTAGGATAATTGTGAGATCTTATCGTATCCCGCCAGTTGCTCCTAGAATCGTGGAGTTTTCCTAAGTTATGTTACTGGTTGCCCTCGATTTGGGTATTGTTAGCCAGGATTGAAAAGGGAAAGGGAAAGAAGGGGAAATGACTTAATTTTTTCATCCTAATGGAAGTAATTACATTTATTTTTTTGTTTAATATAAATGGAAGCGAAATGGCTTAATTACCCTGCCAATCTCCAATTCTTGCCCGACTGTGAGAAGTTGTGAGCCATTACTTCCACTCTTTAACGTACCTGTTTTAAATTTTGACTATCTCACTTCACACATCTTGAGCTTTTCATACTCCTTTATTGTTTGGTATTATTTAATGCCGTAAGGTTGTACACAGACCTTTAAAAATTTGTTAAGGATTACCTTTTATTTAAGCCTTGTTTGGTTTGGAAAGAAGAGGAGCGAAAGATGAAAATATCTTTAAAATAAACACAGATATGAGTTTTATGTTTACCCTTTAAAAAGAACGAGAATTTTGTTCAAAGTTCAGAACTGACCTTATAGAAAAATAATGAAATAGAAATGTTTTTAATTTAGTTTAGTTTAGTTTGAATTTTATAATCATTTTAAAAATAGAACATTTCCTCCATTTAATTGTCATATTTCTTGTTTTCTTGACTTTTGTAGTGTTTGTATTATATATCTATCCTTAAATTGGATAACATGGTGGTTTTATGCTAGAACAGTCGTATTTTGCTTTTAGGATTACAAGGAAGCTGCTAGAATCCGGGATTCATTGAAGTTATTTGACGATGAGGAGTTGAGAAGATTGTTAAAAGAAGCCATCGAAGATTACAAGTTTGAGGTTCGTAGGTTTTTACAAAAATTGGTTTTATGACTTTGGACTTGCATGGTGAATTGTTTATCAACTGAGAAACAACAGATAAACCTAATAAATCATGAGGAGAACCATGAAAATTGATTAGTTCTACTTCAACGACAGAGAAACAGGTATTATTATCATTTTTTTCGGAGTTACGCAAATTCATTAATGTGTTAAATGTCTCATCCCTTTTGTGTCCAAAAAAAAATTTTTTTTTCTTTTCTTTTTCCATTTGTTGATGAAATATGGTAGAAGAAAAATAGGTTAACTTGAGAAAAAGAAGAGACCAAAATTGTAGTTTGAAAAAAAAATAATAATAATTGAAGACCAAAATTTCTACTCACGAAAATTTTAGGAAGGATAAAATAAATATTTTTGGGATCCAAAAAGTCGACGAAAAATTATAAGAAAAAATTACCAAACTTAAATATTTTAAAGACAAAAACAATTCTTTAAAAGAAATCATTTTTGACAAGTTTTAAGTTTTTTTTTTTTTAATATGACAAAATAAGAATTATACGTATCTCGCTAGTTTATATGGTATAATGCAAATATGTTTAAAGTTATATACATATATATATATATATATATATATATATATATGTATATACCTTTTTTGTTGTGAAATATTTATATATTTCATTAAAAGATTCTAACTTTTCAATTTAAATCTTTACATCTCTCTCTATCTCTCACATTTATAAAATTTTCTCTTTTTGGAAGTTTGAAATATCAAAAATTTATATTTCATTTCTTAAATTACTTAAAATTTTAATTAAAAATTCATTGTCAATGATTTTAAATTATTATATTAATTTAATTAAACATTAAATTTTAAACTTACAAAATACGAACACAAACTGAATTGGTGAGCTTCATGAAGAGGAACATTTCCCTTCAGTTAATTCATTGCATCTAGAAGTTGTTCAATCAAAGTTACTAATCAGACACTTTTGTTAATTGATATTGCTGATTGGAATATGGTTCAAATACCCATACAACAGACAAGGTTACATTGAGAATGAGAATCCTCCCCAATGACTCTCTGATAGTAAAATTATAGTAACATAAAGGGTAGAGAGAGGATCTTTATAGTAAAAGTCACAAGAAAATGAGTGATTATGAGGTATTTATAGCGGAATGTAATTGAGAAACGAGTGATAAAAAGAAGTCAAGTTTAACTTTTCCTCTTGTCAAGAGTGAAAATTATATTAGTATAATAGTATAACTTGTAAGGCATAAGTTATAATTGAATAGCAAAAATGCTTATCTTATCTTACATATATATATATATAAAAGAAAATAAGATGAATGAGTTTTGGTTGGTTGGTAATAAGGGTGTATTTGTCTTTTCAAATATAGTTTCCTTTACCAACTGCTTTAAGGAAAGAGTGTGTATTTACTCATTTACTACTTGGTCAAATTTAACCCCCAATTCTTCTACTTTTCTTTTTCCTTGCTTCTCACACGCTTACATTTGAAGCTTCACACCTCTCTTATCTTTTTTCCATCAACTTCCTCTCCACTATATCACATAATCAGAGTTGCACTGTAAGCGCATCTCTAATGGGGATGTCAAAGGAGGTGCTTAAGGGTGACCAGGAAAAAGGGGGGGGGGGGGGAGGGGAACCATTGGAGTGAGGTGAAAAATGGGGTGCCTAAAATGATGATGAGGAGAGAGAGAAAAGAGGTGCTTATTTAAGCATTCCATAAAGAGAGAGAGGTGCTTTGATGGGTGATAGAGGTAGGTGGGTCTCACATGTGATAGCTTTTTTTTTTCATTTTTTAAGAGAGAAAAAAGGTTGGTCCCAATTGTTAAAAATAATTAAATATTAGATGAATTCGAAACGTGAAACCCACTTTAAATGATGTAAAAATGTGAACTATTGGAGGGTAGAGGTGCATAAACACGAAAATGTGGCATGAGGGTCCCACTTTAGCACCCAATTATGCACCTCCCCATTAGAGATGCCCTAACACTTCTTTCTTTATCTCATTTTCATCAAATCTTCACCAAATATGTACTTTCTTAACCAAAGCTATAAGTAATATATATATTTTTCTTTTTTACATGTCTTACTAAAACCTAACTCCTCCCCTATATTTTCAACTCCATGTCTTAACTCTGGCCTTTTTCTCACATTGTTCTCTTCATTTCTCAAATCATTCTCATAATTTGTGTTGGTGCTTCTTTTCTCTTCTTTCATTGTTCTTCAAGTGAATGCTTTGTAGTCTTTTTGGCCTTTTCTTTCGCCAATTTCTAATAACCTTTCTTTTGATTAAGTTTTTAGGTTCATGAAGACTTTTAGGGAAAGTTCTAGCCTTTACTGTTGTTGTTCAAAGTATCTTGCTAAATTTTGTTGCAATGATTTCTTCTCTTCAAAAGAAATGATCTGATCTGATCAATTCTATGAAATGTGCTTGTAGGTTTGTAGTGGAATTTTTAACTTGGTCACTTAATCTTTGCAATTTGTTTAGAATGTTTTATATCTGAATATTTGTAGGAGCTCTGTGAAATCGTTCATCCTCTCGATCGAGTTTAGAACAACATGGTAAGTACAAAGTAGACAATAGCTTTTGGTTAGTTGATGCGACTGATTCCTATCTATTTTTTAGTAGAACCTGAGATCAGAGGATGTGTTCCGATTGGTTGATGGGATTGATTCCTTTATGCTTTCAAGTAAATATTGTGTTCAAATAATTAGCATATGCTACTTCTTTCTACCTTGGAATGTAATATAAACTACAAGGCTAAGCTTAAATCCTTCGCTAGAACATATTAGTTAGTTTTCAAATTTCAATAACTGCAATTTTCTTTTGTGTTCTTTTTTTAGTTTTGAATTCCGATAGCAACCATCGACTTTCTTGTTTCTTGAATTTCTCAGGAGGGTTTTTTCAACTTCTCCAGGTACTTTCTCATCAAGGTTCTTTGCTTTTGCTTTTTGGCTCTTTTTAGTTAGAAATTTTTGTTCTCTTGGATATATAACATTTATGTCATCTTTGAGTTAGGATATTTTGCTCTTTACAATGCTTTAAATCTATTTTTAACTTTTTAAAGGAGGGTTGCAATTATATAGTCCTTCATGTTAATTTTTTCAATTGTTTAAAGCGTGAGCTATATAGGTCCAATTTGTTGATTGGCAATAGTTTTCGTCCAATTTGTTGAGGATGGAATGATTTTCCCTTTTTTTCCCCCAGACAATAATAATTTTTGTGAAGGTAATTACCACAAAACTTAGTTTTGGAAAGGATCCAGCCTTATTTCCTCTCTTCATTTTCTTAGTATACAATTTGCTCGAAGAGGATTGTTTTTTGAAATAATCTTTTATTAGAATGTAGTAATTTCTAAGCTTTTCTTTTGGTCAATGTTCTAAATGTATTGATGTCACGGCTGCAAAAGCATTGATGCTGAATATCATTATTTGTCTTGCTAGAGGATAAGCACACCTCATATCTTAACTTTAAATAAGGTTGGAGAAAAGCAAGTGATAAATCTTTTATCTAGGAGTTGTAACTAATAAGACCTTTATCTTTTTAAAATGAGGTTAGGATAGATGAAGGAAAATCTGTAAGAAGTTTTTTCTCCCAAAATTCACATGCAACTATCAAGTATTTGGAGTAGCGGTGTAATTGGTATTAAAAGGTATTGAAATTACTTGTTCTGGGTGTAATCGACATATTTTCTATTTTTTATTACATTTTGTCAAAAAAAGGGATAAATTATATTTACTTATAAAAATAAGAAAGAAAGTAAAATTTAAATGAGTTAAACAAAAAACTTGAAGTTAAAGATGCTAAAAAATCAAATTAATACACACTTATCAATCAAATTTAAAATAACAATTGATATTAATTAATAAATAATAATTATAACATATGCTAAAAAGTCAAATTAATACATACTTATCAATCCAATTTAAAATAATCAATCGATACTAATTATTATATATTAATATAACACTTATCAAAGAATATTTAAAATTTAGGACTTTTATCCAATTTAATCCCACAAGTTTAGGTCAAATGGTCCCTCAAATTTTTACGAATATTCGGAATGGTCCAAACCTCCAATTTTCGACGAAGCCAATCACGTGCACGACACGTGAGGGATTATGGGGATAATTTTGTCATTTCCCCTCTTCCAGCTAAGGCTCCGGAGAGGTGAGGAAACCTTCCGTTGCCGGAGTTTCAATGATCCAAGAGACAACAGAGTTGACTCTGATGTTGTCTTTAACCTATTCACAGGCCAAACTCTTAGACAGCTGATTCATTGCAGCTTTGGTCGCTCCGTATGCAGATCCCAGCTGCACACTTCCGAAGCCGATAATCGACGAAACAGCCTAATCTTCCAAGAAAGAAGAATCCAAAGCTTCCTCTGCCACCGCCTCTGATTGTCTAGAACAGATCTTCACCCATTGATGCTCTCACAAGAATTCTGCAGGCGGCATCAACCATCCGAGCATCAACAACATTGTCGATAGCAAGCCCATATTTTCTCAACAATGTCCCATATCCATCCCCAGTTATGTGCCCACCGATTCCAACACTGGTGTAGAGGCTCGCCGGAAAACCATGAATTTTTCTTTTTTCTGCAATTCGATAAAAGAGTTCACCAAGTGTTGCACCAGCAGTTTCTCTACTCTATCATCCATCCACCATACCAGTCAACAAATCCTTCAAATTAATATAGATTCAAAAAGTTTTCAAAACAACTATTTACCTAATTACCTTACCAATTTAATAAATTTGAAACACCTATCTCATTTATAAGTTCAAACTTCAAAGCTGCGTGTTGTCTCCCATTGCTGTCGTAGGAGGATTATTCACAGCAGCCGTTCGCCGTTTGTTTAACGGTTAATCATAAAAAAGTCAACATCTTGGGTAAGTTTTTAGAAAGAAAGTTTCAAAAAATGAGAAACAAGATGGGGCTTTTGATTTTTATTTCAGATCTGTGTATTGGCAGGTTCGTTCTTTTTTTTTGGAATTTGATTGAGGAGAGATGGAGAAGGGACGAGGATGGATTGTCCTTCATTTACATTTTTTTTTCCAGAGATTTTGAATTGTCTGAAATTTTAAAGAGCAAAAAGAAGGGAGGAGTTTAATGAGGATGAAAAATTTTTTTGTGGAAATTTTGAAGAAGTGAACACAATCGAAGAGCTCAACAATTCCATGCTTCTAGGTCATCTTGATTTTCTTTAGATGCAAAGGTCAACGGCATGATTCCAGAGGTCGACAGCATGATACTGAAGGTCAACAACGACACAGAGGCAATGAATCCCACTTATTGGAAGAGAGGAAATGATAGAATTACTCCTACAATCCCTCACGGGTCATGCACGTGACCGGCTCGACCGTGTGAGTGGTTGAAAATTGATAGTTTGAACCATTTTGGTTACTTGTAAAAACTTGAGGGACCGTTATAGTTGAAAAAGAACATTTGAAACCGAATTATAGTTTAGTCCAAACTTGTGGGACCAAATAGACTAAAAGCCCTAAAATTTAATAGTCAAATAGCAAAAATATAAGCATATACATTATACAGAAATGTTAATATGTGTTTGACCGTGCACACTAATGAGTACGGTAGTTAGTCAACTAACGGTCAAATTTAACGGTTTTCTTTTTTTTTTTTTTAAACAATTTATTAAAATTTAATCAAGTGCCCCTA
>JAOXNR010000001.1:14674548-14739085 GCA_028571225.1 Parsonsia alboflavescens | reverse complement strand
CCTCACTCTCTCCTGAGCTGTTCAAGTGATGCAACGACCTTGGTATGATAAACATAAACATTTAATCCTTAACCCCCAGATTTTTGGTTCTTTAATCCATTTCCTGACCATGGATGATCAAACCGGCATGATATTTTCATAGTACCTGTAGTTTATCATTGAGATTTTCGGAAAGCCGATTCATGAATTTTGATTAAGCTTCTAATATATCATAGTTTCAGGCGTCGATCAATCCATTGCAATTTTGTTTTTCTGTGAAAAATAGAAAAGATGCTTTTCTCAATGGTTAGAAGGCCCTTTTTTTTAAAGGTTTTCCATGTATTTGGGATGTTAAACGAGAGCATAGAACATCAAAGGACATGATGTACAAAAAGAATGTCAAATAGCTTCTGGATTAACTAGTGCAGGTGCATAACTCCTCACAAGAATTGGATAGGCTGGAATATATATTAGGTATTGACTTCTTCTAACTGAACCTTGTAATCTTTAGAACTCACTACATGCATCTCATACTACTGTATCTGTTTTAGGTACCATTTGTCAGCTCTAAAATAAGTATAGCCGAGGTCAAATTGCGTTCCACAACTTAGACAGTTTGTCAGTTCTATGAAAACCATTTTGGGAGAGATTTCTTAAGTGAACTCGTTGGTGACATCGCTAATGCTCCTTGTCTCCCTACTTGTCAATGTCATGCTAGTTACCTTTTACGCTCTACTTGTTAATTTGCTTGTGTTAAGCCCTTCTGCTCAACATTTTATTCATAAGTTGAAGAGCTAAGCCTTGGGGTTGAGAGGGATGTAATAGCAGAAGGCTTGTTGCTTGAATAACAATAGTCTGTGATAGACTTCACCTAACTGCAAACTTGTTTCTAGCTTTGTGAATGACAGTAGAAAGTTTTATGCCAAAGAACCTGAGAATTTAGAAGATGGTAACTGCTGCCTTAAATCGCATTGTCTTCCTAACAATGACTACAGATTATTCAATCAACAGATGGAATAGGATTCCATTGTAGCTTGAAGGAATTTTGTTCTGCAGTTGCTAGAGAAGTGTTGTACATGAAATGTTCAAATTTGTTTTTGCTTCTGAACAGAAAATTAGGAATTCTAGATTGCTGGATTCTGTGATTTTGACCATCTTGCCTACAAGTGATCACTAAGATAGAAGATCAAGTAAGCATCAAACTCATTCTTCTTTCATAAACTGTCTTCACAAGATCAGTTTTTAAAGATATGATGCAAAAAATATCTATTTAAAGTATGGCTTCAACGAGATGATTCCAGTTTTAATTCTGTTGTCAATGAACATTTGAAAACTTAGTCTGGTATATAGCTTTCTAATCTAAGTAACATCACCAATAAATAAATGGCATTTACCTGTGTTGTGAGAGATGCCAGCAATGTACTACACATGCAGAAAGTAGCATAAAAGGTCCCAGTGCTGTGAGAAAAAGGTTACCTGATCTAACTAACATCACCTATGAGTAGGTGCCCTGGTATTTTCTTGAAAGTGTAAGAGATTCAAACAATGTGCTGTGTGCATAAAATCATAGAAACGTTGACTGCCAGGAGAAAAAGGTTGCATGATTAGTAAAAGTTTTAGATGGCATAAAGTATATATGTTTGTGTTGAGTGCTAAAACCTGAACAATTTTAAGTATTCCCTACATTGTATTGGTTTACATCTATATTTTTGTTCCATTATGAAAATAATTTGTCCATAAAACCTTAGGTCTGATTCAACAAGACTGCCATAAGAACCATGAAATAGAAAGAAAATTGTAGTAATTATACCCCTCTGGCTTTGTATATGCTTATGCTTCTACTTTGCTCTGCTGGGGTTCTTCCACTCAATGGAGAGATCAGTAGAGCTTAAATGGATTTCAGATATAAAAGAGAGAACAACAGATATTGAAATAGAAATGGTGAATTGTATTGAATGGTCTGTGATGTAATAGTCTGGTTAAATGGTAACAATAGAAGATATTCTGGCTATTCGAGAGGCCAGTACTCTCCCCTTTACAGCAGCAGTTGTCCCTTAATTCCCAACTTTCTCAAATGCTGAATCATTCCTAACAAACTCTTATTTATACCCCCCTGCCAACAGAATATTTCCCATGCTCCTTGGCTGACCTCCATTCCCATCCTCTCCTTTGCTGACACGTGCACTTCGCTCCAATTCCACCAGCTTTTTTCCACGAGTGCCCTTGCGAGTGTACACTTGCATGACCAAGGGTCTATCATTTCCTCCCCGTTTAGCTCGCACCTTGTCCTCAAAGTGAAATTCAGGAAAGTTCTGATTGACTTCCTCAAACTTCTCCCAAGAATTCTCAAAGGCAGGAAGCTGCTGCCACTTGATCAAAACTTCCAACTTGCCCTGGTCACAGTAACATGTGTCTAACAACTGTTCCGGAATGAGCTGCAATTCCAAATTTGCCTGAAGACATTGAGGTAACGGTTGTGGCTGTACTGTTGGTCCAACTAGAGGCTTCAATTGGGAGACATGGAACACATCGTGGATGCGGGTACTCTCAGCAAGAGCCAAGCAATAGGCCACAGACCCTATCTTCTCAGTAATCTGATATGGTCCATAGAAGCGAGGGCTAAGCTTCTCATTAGAACGTTTGGCTAAATTTTTGAACTTACATGGTTGCAGCTTCAAGAAAACCTCATCCGCCACAGCCAATTATATCTCCCTCCTTTTAGTATCTGCTTGCTTCTTCATGCGATTTTGAGCCATATCCAAGTTAGCTTTCAATGCATCTAACACCCGATTTCTTTCCTTCAAGTGTTCCCCCACAGCATCGACCTTGACCCCTCCAACATCCCACCTCAATAGGGTCGGGGGTTCTCTCCCATAAAGTGCCTAGAAAGGAGTCATGCCAGCAGACCCATGTTAGGTAGTATTATACCAATATTCTGCCCAAGCGAGCCAATTAACCTAGTCCTTAGGTTTTTGAGCAGAAAAACACCTAAGATAAGTTTCTACTGTACAGTTCACCACCTCTGATTGCCCATCTGTTTGGGGGTGGTAAACACTACTCATCTTCAGGGTAGTTTGAGTTAGTGTAAACAACTGATTCCAAAAGCTGCTAATGAAAACTCGGTCCCTATCAGAAACAATACTGCGAGGGTAGCCATGCAGCCGAACCACTTCATTACTAAAGACCATTGCAACGTCATGAGCTGTGTAGGGATGTGTAAGTGCCATAAAATGACTATACTTAGTTAGACGATCAACCACCACCAAAATAGTATCACCTTTTTTGGGTTTTGGGAGACCACCAATGAAATCCATAGAGATGTCATCCCACACTTGTTCAGGAATGGGTAGTGGCTGCAAGAGACCAGCTAGCTTCCGGGTCTGATATTTGTTATGCTGACATTCTACACAAGCAGCCACAACTTTTTTACTGCCGTTTTCATCCCAACCTAATATAGAACTGCAGCAATCCTCTTATATGTTCTGAAAACCCCGAAATGGCCACCAAAGGGAGTAGAATGGAACTCAGCAATTAACAATGGAATAGCAGTAGAAGTTGCTGACACTACTAGGCGATTTTTATAAAAGAGGCTACCTTGTTTTAGTTTGTAATCTGCGTGGCCATTTGTGTCTTTGACCAAGTCTTGGATAGTGGCTTGGTATCTCCATCACCTCTTCAACAAGAGTTTCCCCATCAACCCACTGGATTGCAGTCAGAGCTCTGCATTCGATGATGTCGTGGGGCTTACGAGATAGAGCATCAGCTGCTCTGTTTTCTCCCTCTGGTCTGTACAAGATCTCAAAGTCATTCCCCATCAGTTTAAACAACCATTTCTGGTGATCGGGACCAACCACCTTCTTCTCCGGTAAACGCTTCAAACTTTTCTGATCTGTGAGGACTTTGAAATGCCCACCCATGAGCTTGTTGAAAGCTTTGGAAGCCTCTTCATTCCACTTGAAGGCATTTTTCTTCAACAATTGGGTCAATGGCATTGCAATCTTCCCATATCCCTTAACAAACCTTCTATAGTACCTGGTTAACCCCAAAAATCCTCTCAACTCCTTTAAATTAACAGGAATTGGCCAATCAAGCATATGTTGAACCTTGTTTGGATCTGCTGCCACCCCTCTTGCCGAGACTATCTGTCCTAAATATTCCAATTGTGGCACTGCAAATGGACACCTTTTCCTGTTGGCAACCAACTGATGTTTTGCCAATATCTCAAATGTGGATTTCAGATGCTTCAAGTGTACTTCCATGCTCTCACTGTACACTAATATGTCATCAAAGAATACAAGAATAATTTCCCGTAGATGCACTCGGAAGATTTCATTCATCAGACTTTGGAACGTGGCAGGAGCATTTGACAATTCAAATGGCATTACCAAAAACGTGTAGTGGCCGTTATGAGTTTGAAATGCCGTTTTTTCCACATCCCTTGGCTTCACTTGGATCTGATGATACACTGACTTCAGATCCAATTTACTGAAAACCTTTGATTTTCCCAGCTCATCAAGTAACTCGTCTACTGCAGGAATATTGAATTTCTCCGGAACAGTGGCCCTATTCAATGCTCTGTAGTCTACACAGAACCTCCAGCTGCCATCTTTCTTGCGGACGAGCAGCACTGGTGATGAAAAAGGACTGATACTTGGCTGTATGATCCCGGCCTTGAGCATCTCATGCATGAGCCGTTCAATCTCAATCTTCTTATGGTCTGAGGTTGGGTGGAGCAACTCCCCCTTTCAACGTGATTGCTTGATCCTGCAATCTCTCAGGTGGCAAGCCTTGAGGTTCCCGAAACAGAACTTGGAATTCTTCCAACAATTTGGATACTTCCACATTGCTTTCCCCAATAGATTGGTCCTCATTCTCTTCCAAATGCACGAGCTCCACCCAAAATCCATCCTCCCCTGAACAAACTGACTTCCACAGCCCTCGAATGGACATCTCAAGCCTGAGGAGTGTTGGGTCACCCTTCAACGTAATTGGTTTCCCCTGCCACTCAAACCGCATTGATTGAGAGCTCCAATTACTCCTGCCTTCTCCAAGGGTCGACAGCCATTTAACCCCCATGATCACAGCTACATTTCCTAAAGGAAACGGTGAAAAGTCTTGTTTAATTGTTAATCCTTGAAGTTTCAGAACCACTCCTTGGCACATTCCCCCGCCACTTAATCGCTTTCCACCCCCCAGCGTCATCTTGAAATTCTTCGAACTGAAAGCAATACCCAATTTGTCTATCACGGCTGGATCGATAAAATTATGGGTAGCCCCACTGTCGATCATTACCAACACTGCACGTTCCTTAATCTTCCCATACAACTTCATAGTTCTCAGGGAGTTTATTCCCTCAACAGAATGGCTCGATAACTCAATAGACTTATCTTCCTCATTTTGATTCTCAGTATCAGCCTCCAAATCTTCATTAGAGTCGTCATCTTCGCTTGCCAAAAGTATTCGCAACTATTTGGATTTGCAGCGATGCTTCGGTCCAAACCTCTCGTCGCACTTAAAACACAATCCCTTGGTGAGCTTTTCCTGATACTTTGCCATAGACATCTTTCAGAACTCCCTATTCTGATTTCCCTCATCCTTTCTTTCCGTGACCCAGCTTTTTCCCCCCAGAAGAGTCAACAGCAATGGAACTCCCGCCTGGTTTAGTGTCTGGCGGCTGTGTCGATCCCTCTCTGGTGTCTATTCTTTTCTACGGATTAGGGCTAGTAAAAACTGTTTTACTGCTCTCAAATACCAACTGGGCCCTGTTCCTTCCCCTCAATGCCAGATTACGGGCTTCAACTCAATGGGCCAACCTCATTAGATGGTCAAGGTTGCTGGGCTCAAATAGCTGGATCTCGGCTTATATCTCCTCTGTTAGGCCTGCCATGAAAACTCCCCTCAGCCACTGCTCAGAGAGCCCCTCTGTAATGGCTACCGAACACTCAAATTTCTCTCGATAGTGCGTCACGGTGCCCATTTGTTTCAGTGTCAACAGCTCCTACTGTAGCGATCGGAGCATTCCTGCCCAAAACGACAAAGGATTTTGTCCTTTAGCTCCATCCAGGATTTGAACGGCTTCCTTTGCTCTCGATAACGCATCCATCCTAAGGCAGCGCCCTCTAGACAGATCGGAATGGAAGCTAGCTCTTCTACCTCTCCTAATCGGTTTAGATCGAAATATCGTTCCACTCTGGCGATCCAACCACCCGGGTCATTGCCAGTGAAGACTGGCAACTCCATTGGCCGAGCCGAGCTGTAAGACTCAAGCGAGCTCATTTACTTGTTAATCCTTGAAGTTCCAGAAACGAGTGTCCTTCGCTTCCACCAGTTTCAACATGGTCTCCATTTTTGCATCCATCGTTGCAAACTTCTCATTTACTCCATGCATTTCCTTCTCCAGATTGTCCATTCGAGATTCCATCCTAGTCAATACGATTCCCAGAAACGCTGCTCTGATATCAATTGATAGAGCTCAGTAGAGCTTGAATGGATTTCAGATATAAAAGAGAGAACAACAGAGATTGAAATAGAAATGGTGAATTGTATTGAATGGTCTGTGATGTAATAGTATGGTTAAATGGTAACAACAGAAGATATTCTGGCTATTCGAGAGGCCAGTACTCTCCCCTTTACAGCAGCAGCTGTCCCTTAATTCCCAACTTTCTCTGATGGCAAATCATTCCTAACAAACTCTTATTTTTACCCCCCTGCCAACAGAATATTTCCCATGCTCCTTGGCTGACCTCCATTCCCATCATCTCCTTTGCTGACACGTGCACTTCCCTCCAATTCCACCAGCATCTTTCCACGAGTGCCCTTGCGAGTGTAAACTTGCATGACCAAGGGTCTATCAAGTCACCATGTTCACTGACCAGCATATCATTTCTGTATTAGTAATATTAAAGAAGAGCTTCATGGAAGAAACTGAGACCTGTCGCATTTTCTGGATGCATTTTCTCTTTTTTGAATTTCTCACACATTGAGCTGTAGTAGATGCTAGGCCTGCCTTGTGCAGTTGGTTGAATAACAAGTAAATTCTTCACCTTGCCCATGAGTCTAGGTGGTTTTGGATGAACTAGGGAAGATAGGAGCTTTTGAAGGCACAAATAAAATTTTCTTTTCTTTGGACATGTTATATTCTTGAAATTTTGAGTTTTTCCTATATAATTGCGAAAGATAATTGACTTTCAATGCATACATACATTACAAGACTTGGATAATGCGTAAAATACATCTTTCAGAAACAAACATACATCTTCACTATAGTTGACCACAAAAGTCAAAATTTAAGCAGACTCTGCCTTCACTTTTCCTCCTTGCCTTCACTTTGCAGATTTTTTTTTTTCTTGCAGGGCATCAGGGTTCAAGTTAGGAGCATATACATCGAAGGCAGAAGTCAGCCTTCAAAAATGCAGTACTTCTATGCATACAGAATAAGAATCACCAACAACTCAGATCGCCCCGTGCAACTGCTGCGGAGGCATTGGATCATCACCGATGCCAATGGAAAAACTGAACATGTCTGGTGAGTACCGTATCATAACCCAGAGTTTATTTCTCTGGTTCTTAAGTTACATGTATTTTGCCCATAATTTACTTGTCTATAATCTAAATAGTCTCATTATTGAATTAATTGCAGTGTGCTTTAGTTATCATGGTTATCTATCTGTTTCCTTGCAACAGGGGAATAGGAGTCATTGGTGAGCAACCGGTCATACTTCCGAAGACTGGGTTTGAATATTCATCTGCATGTCCATTGGGCACTCCTAGTGGGAAAATGGTGAGACTATGTACATCTTTAGTTAGCTGCTCTATTTGACATAAGTTAATAATCTATTAGAGAAGCAAGATTTGAGAGAATATTTCATCTGGTGAAGAAAATTGTCAAATTGTATGAAGGTTGTATAAATGAACTTCATGGAAGCTTGTGATTGTTAAATTTGAAAAATATATAAAAAATGGAAAACCTTTCAGTTTCAAAGTGGACTGCCAAGATACAACTTTAAGGAGTTCTCAAGGGAGTTGACATTATCTAAAATTTCAAAATAAAAAAGGGAGCATGTGGCACAAGTAGTTAGTTTATATTTGGAACATCTCAAGAAAACTTATCTTGTAGAGAACCAAAAAAGCAACACGGTCATTTGATCAGATTCGTTTTGCTTTGTTTCTCACTGCTGAGATGACTTGTCTGTCTGATAAATGTTGCTATGCATGTTCTTCCTTTATCTGCACAACTTCCTTTCGATTGCCTTCCCCGATTCCAAACAAAAAACAGATTGTATCCAAACATCTACATTCGTTCCCAAGCCTGTGGTGCTTCGTCATGTTCATTTTGGCATATCTTCAACATTGGGTCATTCTCAGTAGTACAACAGTATTTATTAAATCTTGTTTGTTTCTTGATCTTTGGGAGTCTTTTCGCTTTGCTATTTGCACATTAGGGGGGCATTACTGATATTCCTTTCTCTTTTTGGTTGTTCAATTTACAGGAGGGGGATTTTGAGATGAAGCATGTTGATAGAGTTGGATCACGGACATTTAATGTGGCTATCGCTCCCTTTGCTCTCTCCTTATATGGCGATGGCAGTGATGTTTTTTAAGGTGAGAACTAAGGATGAACATCAAAGAATTATACAAGAACGGAGCGACCTTCTTTTCAAATATGTAGATCAAGCATTCATAGTTTAAAGACACTTAAATTTCATTGGACACTGAAGAGGTTTTAGGTTGTTGTGTACCACTGCATATTAGCTGATTGTGAGAAACAAATCTAAATGTATATATTGTGAGACTACAGTTAGCTGTTGTATTTAGCTTAGGTGGGCAGATCATTAGCTTTGGCTGTTGTATAAAAGTTGCTGTAATTTTTGCTTCTTCATTTGGACCTTGACTTGAAATGAACTCTCAGAATCATAGGAAGCTATGTGGAAGTTTTATTATTATATCTTGCATTACTTTAATAGTTAGACAATTGGCTGACTCGTGTGATGATCTATTTTGAATCTGTTTCTCTTTCTTTTTCTGTTGTGGGCAAAAAATACCTTTTGTCTTTTCTAAAGAAATCTGCTGGGGGAAACTGAATTGGATGTTTTATCTTTTATTTGTTGAAAATATCTTGTTATAGGAGAGATAGTTAAGACGGAATTTATTTTATTTTAAACCACACAGGAAATGCCAAATGATACACATCTAGTATCGAGAAATGTCTCCTTGCCAGAAAATGAATGAATGGAAAAAAATAAATGGACAAGTAAAACATGTTTTTCTTTTTCATTTTTATATGAATATGTTCCTTTTAATATATTGATTATTTTTTAGAAAATCAAAAGTATTCTTTCGTCTGAAATTGAATGTTTCATTTTTTATTTTAAATTATTCGAACTTGAATGCCCTATTTTTTTAATTTTATTAGGAAAATTGATATTACAGCTTGAAAATGAATTAAGTTAAGGTATTTTTTTAGAATGTGTATAAGTTAAAATGGAACATTTATCCCTTTAGAAATATCCGAATGGATGGAGTGATGAGCAAATAAATTATAGGTTTTGAATTTGAATCTTATCAACAGATAATATAAGAGAGTTGAGATACGTTTAAATCGATCCTTTTTATGATATTATAAATATTTGGTGTTCACATCTCATCCATAAGGAGACCTTTAATCCTTGGCAAGGGTACGTTTAACTTTAAAAAAAACGAAAAAAGAAAAATGTTTTGACAGCATCTGCAACAGCAATGACAAGACAACACGGAAGATAACTTTACCAGAGAGAGCTGACTGCTTGAGAATAATTTTAACTTTCGAATCTCAAAGTTTTACATTTTACTCGCTCAGACCGACACTAAATATTTATTTTTGATTTTATGTTTCATAATTAAAAAAAATTTAATGAATTTTTTATTTTAACATATTTTGATTTTACATATTTATATATATATATATATACATATATATATATATATATTAAATACTAATGGACACATTTACTAATTAACTTTTATCTAATAAGGTGTTAGTGAAAATCGAACATGAACGATAAACTAACTAAATTTGTTATCAGCTACTTTCTAGGTTAAACATGACTATCAAAATATTTCCAATGTCTGTTATTTTAATTTAGTTGTCAATCTTATAAATTGATAATTGTTTTTTATTTTCATTTCAATATTATATTTTCCAAGTTCAACACAAATGGTGCAATAAAAATAATTTTTTTTATAGTAAGTATATTTTATAACATTCAATTTTGGACCGTTAAAATAAAAATAAAAATATTATTTATTTAGAAAAAAAATATAAAGAAAAAGTTAATTACTATTAATATAAATGATCAATTATTTTTATTCAAAATGCCTTTTTTAATAGGGTCACCAACCCATTTGAGGACATCCACTCATTAATCATTTAATATTAAAAATTTTATTGTTATATTAAATTCTCAAATCTAATTTTAGTAATGTTTCATACATGAATACGATTTTTTTTAGAATTAAATATTTAAAATATATAATTTTTTGAAAAATATAAACATATTTTTATATTTAGATAATTTTATATTTATAAACTTTATTTAAAATTTTATGTTTACTTTTTTAATGTTTATTCACCAAAAATTTATAATTAAATCTCTCTAACCATAATATATATATATATATATATATAAAATATTTCTTTAATTATTTTTCATATTCCTTTATATCACCCATTATGCATGAAAACGAATAATTAAAAAATAAAAAAAAATTATATAAATAATCTTTAGAATAAGACACTTCACAGACAAAATCAAAATTATTCAAGTATACATAAATATATTTCCAAACTGCAAAAAAGTCAGATGAATTAATAAAATTAAATGTAAAATTTAATATCCTAAACCTTTTCTCCTTAATATTAAAATCATCTTCTATTCTAACTCCCAAATAGTCTTATATTTCTGCATTCTTAAATGGTAAAAGAAATCGAAATGCAGATACTAGTAAAATCAAACTAATGCATGTATAGAGATGGAGGATACCCCAAGGGAGCGGTGTTAACTGTAAAGAAATGGTTATAAATGATAATTAAAATTTTAGAAATGACACATATAAAGTTTGATTATATTAAAAAAAAAATTTTTTTTGGATTTATCTTATAAAACCCAAATTGGAAATTTCAAAACTATCCATCACTAATACACTTACCATTACAGTAAGATTGCATCACGAGAGAAGAAAAAAAAAATTTTTAAAAAAGGAAAAAAATTAATAGGTATAACCAAAATCACGCATAACACCTAATTTAATCTTCAAGTTAATAGTATTATTATATCCTCTTTATAAGATCTTTGATAGTGAATGCTAATAGCTAAAAAGAGTGTGATATTATTATTGAGTGGGATTGTATTTTAATCTTTTGAAGAAATTAAAATAGAAAATTTTTCAATTTGTTTTGCCATATTCTAATTTTATAACAAATAATAATAATAATAATTAGCATATAGAGAGACAGTCATTGAGTTCAGTTTGTACAAATATTCTTACCTACAAAAACATCCAAAATTCATGCAAAATTCACACATACGTGACCATTATTTGCAGTTGTAAAATACATAAATCGTGCTAAAACCTAACAGATGATCTCCATTCTAATTGTTCACCGCACGAAAGAAATGTACAAATATTGTTTAAACTTCCTTCCAAATGCCCCAAAATCTTCAGATTTTCAGTTAACAATATTCATTTCTGAGATTACACAGACTTAATTTTCTTGATCTCTCCATTTCTTACAAGTTAGAGGTTGTCTTCAAACTGCTGATCACAATGGCAGGTATGTTGATCTTAATTAATCCCCAGCTATATATGTTTATTTATGTATAAAAATTTGTGCACTTGTGTCTTTTAGGTATTTGTTCAATTTATTGGTAGATCCTATATAGTTTGATGAATCCAACTGGTTTTGATTCAAATTAGCATATGAAAAGAAATTGTTTCTTTGATGATCAATCTTCAAGATTTCTGCAATTTTTTTTTTTTAATGTAAGGGTCATTGGTTAATATTGGTAGGTTCATCCATAACGTAAATTAGGATTTAATGTAAGGTTAATTTAGATTAATTTATATATTTTTTTTTAAATGTAAGGTTAATTTAGATTTCTTATACTTTTGGAATGAGTAAGTATAATTGTTAAATATTGTATGAGCTCAAATTAGGATTGGGGTTAGTAAGACACAACTTTAAAGCTAACAAATTAATTTAAATCGATTGGTATTTTTTAACTCGAATGGTTAGAGCCTTTTAAACCCCATTAATATTTGTGGGTATAAATATGTCCTAAAAATTTCAGGACAAATTTAAAAAACAAAAAAAAAAAAAAAGAAAATACAAAATAATGTGGCACTAAGGACAGAAAAGGAAGGTTCCTATATATGATATCCAAAAATAGTAATAGTGCCAATTTCAATACTTTCAATGATTTGTTTAGCCAAATTGATTGAATCAATAATATATCCCTTTTTTTTCCACTCCTACATTTACTTGAAAAAACATGGAGATTAATTAATTAATTAAAACACATTTTTTTATTACTTGGAATACAAGAAACAAATTAATAAATATTTCAGCTTATATTAAGATTCCACGCGCACATGTATGCATGGGGCGAACGCGTTTATTCCAGGGGAAGTTTGATAACTCGTTCAAGCAAAACCGATGAATATGTGCCTTTTGACAATTATTATTATTTGAAATTAAATATCCATATTTTAAATTTATTTAAAAATAAATTTTTTTATTCCTTAAAATATATAATTTTTTAAATATAAAATTTCATCAACCATAATTTTATGATTTACACCATCTTATTCAAAGTTCATACCACACTAATTACAATAATAATGAAAAAAATAAATGAGTCATTTTAATTAATAAAATTAAATAAGTTCCATAATTATTTTTTAAATTCAAATGAACATTTAAATCTGAGAGGATGAGGAGGAAATACTATTTCTTGAAATTTCTGTGAATTCTAGAATTAGAAAAGGTTTTTTCTTTGCTTGTCAAAATGAAGCTTGACACATTAAAAAAATTAAAAAAACAAAAAAGGATAAAGCGAAAGGAGTGTGTGTGTGTGTGTGTGAGAGAGAGAGTGGGCCGCTGCCTTTCCAACCGACGAAATTAAAAAAGAAAGACGTGTTTTCAGTTATGCAGGTCAAGTCAGTTGACTGGGGTCCGCGCTGACATCTGTCAAGCAGGGCATTTTTTGAAAAGGAAAGAAAAGAAATACTACGTGGAATTTCAATTTTTTTTTTCTTTTTTTTTTTTTTAAATTTCGTGTTGCCTCCCTCTCTAATACTAAACTTTTGTTACATGACTTCTACGCAAACTTACATGATAATACATTTTGACTCTTTTGCACCTATCCACAATCCACTCCTTAAATTTGCGCACATTTGGGAAACTTTCTTTGTCCTCTCTTGTCATTTTCCACTCTATATGTCCCCATTAACTACCTTCAATTACAAGTTTTCCCCCACCTTCCCTACCCAAGATCACATATTTGAATATGACAAGGACCCCCGAATTTTTGCATTTTTAATATTTAATTTTTTTTTTCTATCGTAAGTAAAGTTGCGTATAATGTTTATATTTTTTCTAAATTGATATTTGGACTTGTGTAGGTCAGTTAGAGGTTAAATTATGATTTGGATTATATTTTGTTATTTTCACGACTTGTACTTATGATCGTTATAAACGAAATTGATTTAATATTGAAACATATCCACAATTATTCATTTTAATTTTGGACGATAATAATCGAGAATGGAGGGTGTTTAGGAGTTCAAAACCAAAATTATGGAGGGACTAAAGTAGAATAGGAGTTTGTTTGATACGAAAGATTCTTTCCAAATTTGAGATTAAAAAAGGCATAGATGAGTGGGCAAAATGTGACTTTAACTTGGGAAGTTGTAATTATATCAAGCACCAATCCTACAATTAGCTTTATGCTCTTTTCTAGGAGTTCACAACAGCATCATAAGCTAATAGTTTTGTTCTTCAAAAAGCACCCCTCAGGCAATCCAACACAAAATCCACAGACAACACAGTTAGGGTCCCCACCCCATCCCCCAACCCCTCCTCCTGCTTTTGGGGGATATCAAAAAACAAGAAAAGACTTGAACAAGGCAAGGCTGCTATATTCCTAACTGTACCAAAAAGGCTGACAAAACCTTCTTGCCCTTTAATCTAACAATTCTATATTTGCATGGGCATATGGAGATTGTGACGATATAGATAGAATAAGACTAATCTTTTTCGCAAAATCTTATGGGGATAATCAAAATAAAGAAGCTTGTGTTCTAAGAACATATCCCTTTCTATGTATCTCATCTATTCTCTCTTTCTATATATATATATATATATATTTTTGAATTTTCTCTGTTAAAGAAAAGAAGCAAAGAATCTCTTCTTACCCTTCTTCTCCCTCCGCATTCTTTTGCTTTTCCTTGTAAGTATTCCAACTTTCCTTTGCTTGCAATTAATAACAATAGCTTCTTTTATCGTCTTCTCTATTAAAATAATGCTCAATTTTGTATGTGTCTTTCCCGGGGAGCTAGTCTGCTGTGTGATATATCTTTCTGTGCAAATGCATTCTGAAAGTTTGGAATCTCTGCTTACTTTCAGTTGCAGCCATTAATGTAGAGTTCAATTTCAGACTTGGTTTTAGTGTTTCTTGAATCCCTTCAATGGTCTAAACTAGCTGAAACTCTTCCTGCTATTTATTGAAAGAAGATATTCCCTGCATTTCTTTCTTACTTTGATTCTGGGGGACTGTATTTGCACACGTTTTTCAACTATTTTCTTTTCTTCTTCTTCATAATCCTTCACATTTTATGCAATTCTAATCTGCCATTGATGCAGTCCTCTTCTTTCATTCACGTTGAGGTTTTCAAATTCCTCGGTAATTCATTGCAGGAAATGATTACTGTGAAAAGATTGTGGGCTAATATTGTTTTATCTGTAGAACAATTCTTTCAGCTACGGAAAGAAACCATCCATATTCTTTTTGCTAAGATATTCTCCCAATAAGGCCTGGAGCTTTAAGTAATCTTTTATTTCAAAAAACCAGAACATTCTTTGCGGGTTGAATTCTTTGATTCTTTTATACTTCAATCAAATTTTGTTTTCCAGCTGAACTTCATTGTCCTATTCACCTTCAAATTTTTGTTCTCCCTCTGCAAGTTCAGAATCTGAAACTCGAAGCAGAGAAATAGTAAAGGAAAGAATACTAATGGGCATGAATTTTTTAACAGGACCCCAAGGAAAATCTTGGCAGCCTATCATGACTGGGGATACAACCATCTCAAGCTACTGGCTTAACTGGAGGGTGCTGCTTTGTTGCATCTGGCTTTTAGGAGCTCTTGTTTTTGCATCCCTTCTTATATCAAAGTATGAATATCGACGAAAATCAAAAGATGGAAGCAGAGAAAGAGGAGAAGATTGCCCTGGAATCTTGTATGAAGACGAAGTTTGGAGGCCTTGTCTTAGAAGTATACATCCAGCATGGTTGCTTGGATACAGAGTTTGTGCTTTCATTGTGCTTCTGTTGATGCTGATTCTAAATGTTGCTGTTGATGGAGCTGTCATTATGTATTATTATACTCAGTAAGTCGTATTTTCTTTATCAATATTCCATGATTCCAATTCTCAATTTCTTTTCTTGGAACAAAATTGATGAGTAAAATGTGTATCTGATTAGTGGAAATGCTGGATTTGCAGGTGGACATTTACATTGATTACCATTTATTTTGGGGTAATTAGTCCAGCATTTGATGTTTTGATGAACTTATATTTGTCATAAGTTGTCCCTTTGTTTATGACATTTTCCTTTGGCAATTCCCATTTTGCAGCTTGGATCTATTCTGTCCATGTATGGATGTTATCAGTATCATAATAAAGTGGGTGGTGATAATACTGAAGAAGAGGGGATTGATCCTGAGCATGGTGGCAGTGGAACCTCTGGGCCTGCAGAAAGTTCTGTTGTGTCCAGTAATGCAAAACAGATGAACCCTGTTCAAGAACGCCATGATCCTGACCGAAAAATTGCTGGATTTTGGGGTTATGTGTTTCAAATTATTTTCCAGGTATAAATGAAAAACTGTAGCGACATATTCTTGTTTGCGACATATTTCTGAGAAAGGTTTTAGGGCTTCTCTAGTTTTTGAGCACCAAATGTTTGACAATTTGCCTTCATGTCTTCTTGTAAAGATGAATGCTGGTGCTGTGGTACTGACAGACTGTATCTTCTGGTTCATAATTGTGCCAGTCCTTTCCATTAGAGACTTTAATCTAGATTTTGTAAGTGCACTACAATCCTGTTAGATCTGTACCTAAATTTTTCCAGAAATATTATATATGGGGCATCTCTGATCAGGGTTTTTTTTTTTTGGAAATTTATCTTTTGCAGTTGCGAATAAATATGCATTCCATCAATGCTGTTTTTCTGCTTGGTGAAACTGCATTGAATTGCTTGGTGAGTTCAGAGCCATCCAATTCAATAAAAAAAGAACTCTGTTTCTGATCCAAATCATGTCTTAAATCTATGGTGAAATTCCCTGTGCAGAGATTCCCTTGGTTTAGAATTGCATACTTCCTCATCTGGACAGTTGTTTATGTCGTCTTTCAATGGATTCTTCATGCTTGTAAAACACTATGGTAAGATATAAAGATTCTTCCTTTGTGTGTGTGTATATATATATATATATATATATATATATATATATATATATATATTGTTTCTCCATTGACTCTAACAACATTGTTTCTGCCACAGGTGGCCATATCCGTTCCTCGATCTATCATCTTCCTTTTCTCCATTATGGTATGTTTTTCATATGCAGGCTTCAACTATGTGATCAACATCATATTCTTTTAGCCTCTTGCCTTAATTTTAAATGGATATTGCAGGTACTCATCTGTGGCACTGATGCATATACCGTGCTATGGAATTTTTGTCTTGGTCATGAAGTTGAAACGTTTTCTGCTGCTGAAATGGTTCCCTCAATCTTACCAGTGCTCATTGTAGGATGTCATAAGAGACTGGTTTAAAGCTGACCTGATTCAGGAGGAAAAATTCTGGGATCCTTCTCAGTTTCGAGAGAAATCGGAGAGAAAGATGTTGGAAGGAAGATGGATGATATTATAGGGACACATTTTGACAAAGTATTACAGAAACATACTGAACAGTTTGCAGTAGGATTAAGAAATGAAAACCGACTGCGGACGATATAATTTTGGGTTTTTAAGGATCTATATACTGCCAGTAGCAGTAAAAGAAATTACAGAAATATATCTATTCATGCAGGCATGCATCTTCTTTTGTTATGTCATAATTGTAAGTATTGTTAAATATTTGAGGAAATTCATAAACACCGTGAAATTCAGAACTTATTTTCATATTTCCATCTGGTATTGCTCTGCTGACTTCCTTTGGATCATTTCCTTTCACCTATTCTTTACAACAAAAGCTGAATTTGTAGGGTTTGATAACTAATGGAAACCAAAAAGAAACAAATAGTAAACAAAGAACTTATCAAGAGAAAAGAAGACAGGAAGTATAAGAGAAAGAACAAGGCTAGGCTAGTTTCATCAACTATGGCAGAACTCTGAAACCTTTTGACTGTATAAATAGTATAGTATAACTAGATGTTGAAAGAATACATTTGATCAGCTTCTTTGCTTATTCAATGGGAAAGTACATTAACCATTATCGAAACAATTCAAGAATCATATAATCATTTCTTATTCTCTGTAAACCGTAGAATCAGTTTACAGAAGTTATTCTATCACTTAACTTGCTGCTGCCTAGGCCATGAATTCTTTGGGAGAAGACAAGAGAACTTGTTCGGGATGATCCATAATGATCCATCTCATCATATATGTCATCCTGCATCAAAATGTCATCAGATAATATAAGACCTAAAAGAAAAGAATCCCTTTAAATGGCATGATCTGTTACAGCATAATGGCAGTATGGATTAATGCTTACTTTAAGTATCTCTTCGATAACATCTTCCATGGTTATTATTCCGACTATTTCCTCTTCCTTAGGTTGTTTCAGTAGAGGATTGTCACTTAAGTTCAATATCTCCGGGTGAGATTCTCCTGACCATCTCCTGCTCCTAGAGTTTTCCATTCTTGATACATTTTCATTTCCTGGCAAAACTTTCGATGCCCTCATTGATTGTTTGGGGCTTCTTTTTAGTGATGGAATGCTGTCACCATAAATTTCCAACCTCACTTCTTCCCCTATATATGATGTTGTTTCATTTCAGTATCAGCAGGAGAGAGGAAATGTGGTAAAATTTGAGGATCTTCTGATTTGAACAGAATGGAGATCATTTTCTCTAGTGGAGATTGTGCTTACTGTTAGCTGACAGTCTAGTTTGTGGCTGTTCTTCAGTGCGAGTTCGTGGTCTAGTGACAACAGCCATGTGACTTAGACCGCTCCGAAACTCTTTCAGTAACTGAACTAAAGTCATAGTTTCAGGAAACCTAGAAAATCAACAAGAAGAACATATCAATGCAATTAGCGATTAATGTATATTGCATTTCTAGAACTATGATTATTAGTTGAAGCATTAGACATTCAAGAACAGCACAACATTTCAAATAATATGCATTTTTCTGCCCGAAACTGCTTAAAAAATTTAAGACATGAAAGTCATCTAACTGAAAATCTGAAACAGAAAGCCTGATAATTGTCATTTGAAACCTTCCCATCACAAATGCTTATGATTTTTTCCCTTTTCTTAAAAAGGTTTTGATTTATTTTGCTAATAAATACCTAGGAACTGATCGAATTGTGAGGTTCTTTATAGGTACCACATCAGCTGGTTTAATAGTGAGTAAATTTTTCACCTGCAATATACAGTGCATAAGATAAGCATCTATTGAGATCTAGGATCCTCCTAGCCAAATACCATCTAAAGCAGGTTACTGATATTAAAAGAATAATGCATATAGATGGAAACAGATGAACTAGCAGAATTTCCAACACGACATTACCAGAATAAGTCCTATGATGTTATCTGGTTCTTCATGGTATACTGGTACTCTACTATGCCCCTTTTTTATGATCAACTTTATCATGTCCCTGCTTGAATAGTTAAAGAACACTCTTGAGTATCATGAAATGAACTAAAAGCAGCCCAGTCTTCCTGTCCCTTTCGGTTTTTCAAGTCATAGAAAAGAGTTCACCTGTCAAGGTTGGCATTGATATCAACTGAAAAAACTTCAGATTTTAGGGTCATTGCATCTCTTGCTGTTCTTTCAGTGATTTCAAGTGCACCTTTGATGATTGAAACCTCGTGACAAGATAAATCGCCACCTTTCCCGGCCTAATTGTACTCCAAAGAGATGAAAGTTCTCTCAGTCAATTGATCTGGCTTTGATAATAAATAGAAATAGAAGAAAAAATATGTTTCCCTAACAAAGAATAAACTTTTTTTTACCTCATTTCCATGCAAGTCAACAAGTGTTCTCAACTCAGCTCGACGATAAAGAGCTACACGACCTTTTCCAAGCAAAAAGTCTAATAGCTGAGGAAGAACAGGTTATAATAAGGATCTGATGAAGGACTAATGAAGCATTAAACTTGTTGCTTAAGCAGACGAAATATCTGTTAAGCGAGAAAATTAACTTCAAGAAGTATACTTCTTTAGTCTAAAAGATAGCACCTTGCTAATAGGATATGCTACAGGAAAGCAAACCCAAACAAGGACAGCAATAGCAGGAGCCATTGCAGAACCGATCACCAATCCAAATCGTGCGCAAACGGAATGTGGTATAATCTGCATTCAAAATTTGCTTCCAATGAAAACAATCTGTTGAAAAAAATACATAATATATTCTGACTTGTTTCGGGTTGAATATATTCTGAAACACTGTCTGTGTTGGGATCTCACCTCAGTAAAGATGAGGATTAGTGCTGTTGAAATCAGAATTGTACCTGTTTCTGGAACCATTTGATGAATAAATATAGGAAGAGCCTGTCAAAGAGAAATTACAGAACTTAAATACACAAAAAAGTGCCACTGAAGGGAGAGAAAAGAAAAGGAAAGTTATCGGCTTACCTCAAAAGCAAATGCTTTGCAGATTACAAGGGTGCAGAGCAGCAGATGTCGCCTCTTGATTAGAGTCAAAACCTTTGCTGCAAAGAGTTTCAAACTTCATAAACAAGAGCATTTTCATTTAGTTTTAGCATTTGCTATCGTTCTAACATTGTGGTCTATGTTGTTTCTGGAAATCAATTAGAACAGACAATAAAGAAAGAGAATGTGCAAAATGAGCCTTTAAATGAAGAAAGAAAGAACATACAGGCGAAAAGACGGTGTTTAGGCAAACCAGATTTGGCAAGAACTTCAAGATCTACAGGGTTCATGGACATGTACCCTAGAGTGAGTCCATTCATCAGTCCTGCAAATAACACAAGAAAGATAACTTCCATGATGTGAATGAAGAACTCTGATCCACAGCATCTGTGATACCTTTCTTCTGAATGCAAATCCATTTTTACTACAGTGTTTTTCTACCTTCAAACTCCTGAAGTTATTCACACATCACATCTATTATTAATATATAAAAGAGACCAGAAAAAATCATCTAAGCTTGCCTCGCCAGATGCTCCAAATCAATTATTAACACGATTTGGAGAAAGAACATTAAATGAATTTTGAAATTTTCATGTTAAAATTATGTTTCTTGTGATTTTTTTATATCAAATATTATATTATCATAATTATTTCTTGAATGAATTTTTTTTTTTAATAAGACTATCCATTTTCTAAAAAACTCTTTATTTATCTATAACCTTTCATTTATCTTCTAAAAAATGATTCAATCATTCACTCTCATTTACATAATTCATTTCCTTAAGTTTTTTAATGTTGGCTGTTTGCTCATTTTGTAATTTCTTATCTTATCTTCATCTTACAACTCCTTAGAAAAACAAGATACATGCAAGAAAGTTTTGTTTTTCTATACTTTTTCATTTTTCTCATTTTACTTTCATCTTATGATCAAAATGAATTTATAGATGAAGTTGTATTTCATTTGGATGATAATAGCAAGCATATTGAGTTGCAGAGAAGATATTCAGTTCTAACCATTATGCTTGTCAATTATGCCTCTGCGTAAGTTTTATATATTTATTTTGAATACAATCTTAATCCCTTTATCCAGATAAAATATATCATATCCCTGAATAATGGATACATTATATATGCTATTATTATTGAGTTTTTCCTTCCTTTTTATCATCTTTAATAAAATGATGATCTTTTTTTTTTGGGGGGGGAGTCAATTTATTTTAACTTTTCCTAAAATTTATATGAAAACAAATTTTTTCATAAACAAACAAATAAATAAGACTAGATAATGACCATATTCACAATATTTATATATATAAAAAAATTTATTCAAGACTATGTACACAGATATGTTGAAATTACTGTAAAATAAGAAAGAAGGGGGGAAAAAAAGAAGGCAAGCCAAAAATATTAAATTTAAGACTCACGTTCATAATATTCATAAAGAAATCATCCAAAAACTCTATGATCTTTCCAGAAAAATATTAAATTTTGTACAATAAAACAAAATATTCACCACTAAAAGAAATTATTCAAATATTTTTCAATTTCTAAAAAAGAAAAAAAAGCTAAAAATTAAGAATAAGATTCAAAATCATTTACAATTGCTGGAAATTATGCAAAGATAAAGATCATGTTTTTTAAATTGTTCATTTGAGAATTTTTATTTTTATATTAAAACTCTCAACAATTTAATTTAAATAACTTTAAAGTATAATTTTTTTTTATAAATATTTTTATAGAATTATTATAAATAAAGCATTTAGTAATATGCTCTCATTATTTAAAACTCTTTAAGTTATCTCTATCATTATTTATTTATTAAACTATTTAATAAATCTACTTTCTTCTTTACAGTACATACAATGAGGTAAACTGTTCAATAAATCACACCTTAATAGATTTGCAAAAACTCTAGATATTTGTTCTTTTATTTTATCTGTAAAATAAAAATATTCATAAATAATAAAAATTTTATTATTATTATTTAGAGACTCTTCAATTTATTAAAAAAAATTATATCAAAATAAAAATATAATAGATCAAATAAATAATGTCAGATAAGACCCACATTCAAAAATATAAATAAAATATATCAAAAACTCTTTAATTACTCCATAATGCTATTAAACTAGAATTAAATGAAGTTATTTATACATCTTTTTTTTAAAAAAAAATTATTAAACAACTTTTAAATTTCTCTAAAAATAACTTTTGAGTTTTTAACAAAACATAAATATTCATAAATAAAATTAAGATTTAAGGATCAAATTATCCATAATTGATGGAAAATTGCAAATAGACAAAAGATGAAGGCAATATTTTTTTTAATCATAAGAATTTTATATATTTAAATATTTAACGGTTCCTTTTAAAAATTGAAATAAATTAGTACGCCGCGGTATTCGTCTAGTTGTAATAAAAACACTGATATGTATTTACACATCTTGAGTTTAACTTCACCTGCAGGCTGCAAATAGACACAATATGAGCAGTCAAATGGGCGACAAATTCGAAAGTTCCACAAAAAGCTTGAAGGTGATGATCGCATATACCGGGAACAAAATAGGAAACTTTTAACAGTTAAAACAAAGCCCTTTAGCTAATAAGGTAGAATAAAACTATTAAACTGGAATTACAAGGAAGGTTTGGGATTAAAGAAAGGAATCAGCAGGGACTACAGGTCAAAGCAAAAGAACAAAGATTTGAAGGGACATGCATGACCGAGATGGTTGAGGACAGAGGAATACTGGATGATAAGCATTTGTTTTAAATTTTACCAAGACTTGGTCACATTTGGCATTTTCGGTAGGTAGTAGTAGTTGATTTCCAGAAAAAGGTCGGAGCACATCTGAACCCCATTCCTCCTCCCATATACAACCCCCCCCCAGGGGGGACAAAAACAAAGAAGACCCTTTTCGTTTGGCTAGTTATTTACACACCTTGTACCCAGTTCAGATTCTATTGTTTCAATGTCCTTCACAAGGCATTTCTGTCGATCATACATTTCTGCCAGTTTTAAGTTTTAGCATGCCACCATAACTATGAGCTTACTGAGAAAGACGTTTAATATCTCCGGCTGATCAGCTTCAATTTGGAATGAAAAGAAGTAATAGTAACACTCTATTTCCACTGGTTTTAATTCAATTTATACATAATTCGGAGTAACTGTAACTTATTTCTTCTAAAGTTAAAGAATACAGATGGAATAAAGCACTTTGAAAAACAAAATTAACAAGGAAAGACATAAAATTGAAACCAAATTCTGAAAACCCAATCTGAGGACCAAGGATTGGTACATTTACAGAAGAATGAATGCTCTTTACAGCTATAACTATAAAGTTTCAGATAGTTTAGGGCGCTGTTCTCTGTAACCTGGCGGGGACCTTTGAGGCATCACTTTTGAGAACAATCCAGAAAGAAATCTTGTGGTTGTTTTGTCTGTATCTCTCCCTGCTGATCTGAGCTCCATCTCACTGCCAACGTTGTGTTCCGGTCGACTTGTGCTCCCCTTGGCTGATTCTTGATGAAGGCGAGCACCACAAGAACAAATGACTACTTTACTGAAGCAAGGCCGATGGAATGCAGAGTTGCAAGATCTACATCTCTCGATCTCCCCTTTCTGTTCAAAATGAAATTTTGTCAATCGTGCAGAATTAGTCTTTCCTAGCTCATGCTATTGACTAAAAGACCAAAAGCAAATGCCACTGGGTGCATTTGACGAGATGTAGAACCAGAAACAGATATCTACCTGAAAAGGGAAAATTAGTGATGATGGATCATTACACGCCTGCCGAGCATTACATGGGATGCCTGCATCACAGCAGACAAGGCATTGCTCTGTGATATGCTCGAGGATTTTGTTTGAGACAGTTTCCACCATCACAGGTAACACTGCAATATGAGAACTGAACTTCATAAGAACAAAGAGACAGGAAACGAGTAAACCTAATGCCTCTTGATCAAGACTCATACGCCCACGCCATATGATCACTACTGCTATCAGTAGGTCTCAAATAAATGGTTCAACAGGCGAATGCTACAAAGTGAGAGGTGGAAAACTATAATTATCAACTTAAAGTAGGAAAAACAGTAGATAATTATCAACTTACTTTTGGTGGTCACTTGGATGCATATGATGCTAAAGAAAGCATTGACTCCATGCTATTATATTTAAACTAAACAAAGCAAGGCATCATTCAGCTGATAGCATACAGTTTAACTATTCAACACAGAAAAGAATTATACTAAAAGCTATAGGAAATTACAGGCAAATATGAAATCTAAGGTATACTTCCACATCGCGTAGAGTTACTGCATCACTCATAAGGATAAACTTTACTTTTGGTTGCTAACCTGCAAACATGCCCTTGGAGAGATCAATGAGATCTCTGAGTGCTAAAAAGTCATTGCTTTCAAGAAGATACTTCCGAGCTCCAAGAGCCTTGTAAATGGACCTGCGGAATGGGCATTGAACATATGGAATCATTTCTCCTATCCTTTTCCGAACATTTGTCACATGTTTTAATGGAGGTACTTTTGAGTATAGGGAGGGATTAACAGCACTGACACAAAGCATTGGCTGCAAAGGGGGAAAGAAAGTTAGGATACATTCTTGAGAAAGCAGAATAGGAAAGCAACAACATACATATATCTGTGTTCATCTATACTATTACTCAAAGAATTTCTTCGTTTTTTTGAATGATCAAATTTAACTGTTAAAAAATTAATGATAACAGAACTAAAAGGAAAAGAAAGGTAGTTATTTAATTTAACTTCAACAATTAAATACTGAAATGTGTAAAAACAGAAATGAAATAAGAATCAAAAATAAACACTAATTTAATAATAAGTATATTGATGATTTGCAATCACTAAATAATTGATATATTAACTCTCAGCTAATCATCCTTAATTGTAAATTTTGTACTTCAAGAAAGATAATGACGCACAATATAAAAATAGCACAGTTAATATAATTAGTAAAGGAAACATGTGTCTGTGTGGATGTATATATCTAATTTCAAAATGTCATCATGATCATAAAGTTATTTTCATACAGAAAAGTTATTACAAAGGAAAACTATTGCTATCTTTTAACAGGAAAAAATGTTAAATAATTATACGAATTATATTAACAAGCTCAAATATCAATATAAATTAATTCTCATGTGCATGTTTCCAGCATATTAAACCGCACAACAAAAAATCCATCAAGGGAATCAATATCTAATCGCAAGATGAAGCCGATATTTGATGATGACCCGGCAACCGAGAAACTGAATGGAGACCAAAAAAGTAACAACAAAAAAAAATATGATAAGTAGAATTAAAATGCATATCTATTAGCATTTTACAAGCATAGTAGTAGCATTTTCCTTTTTCACTTTGTATGAATCTACACAATTTCTTTTTCCTCTTATCTACTGTCTCTTACAGTTATGCTTTTTATGAGAACAAAGAGAAATCTAGGCATGTATCAGTTTACAGTTGCACACACTAGCAGAAACAGGAAGACAAGAGATAGCTTCATTCCAAATTACAGCAAAATGAACCCAAATATTGCAAGTTCCTTTAATAAGAAAACACTATATCAGTTCTCCCATTACCTTATCATAAATAGAATCCAAATATGATTTTGCAATCTGTGAAACTGGATATTGAGTAAAATCCCAAAGATGGAGAACTCTAGCAGGTAAGACGGCAGAATCATTAGTATGGCAACTTGAACAGAACAACTGATCACTATATTCACAAACTCGTGGTTTGCCCCATCCAAGTGTCCTTACAAGTTCTTTCATTCGGGTTCTCCCATCATCAAAATTCTTGTGGCAGCCAGCACAACAATGATTCTGTGCATCTAGCATCTGTTTAATAGGCTTCGCAGGTCGGATTTGAACTATTAGCGACAAAGTCTTCCCAAGCAATGAAACATTATCAGTATCTGAGCCTTGAGGAGAAAATGGTGATCGTGTTATGGGTATGGCAAAAGGTGAAGAGCTAGGAAAACCTTTGGATGGTGACAAGAAATATAGCAGAGCATTGAGGGAATGAGAGGGAAATTGGGACTGAAGAATGGACTGTAAACAGTCCTGGATAAGAACACTTCTCTCCGCAATGACATCTGGAGACGAATTGCCAAAAATCTTTCTAGATTCTCGTTCAACAGAGTGCCAAGGAAGAGGAAGAATCCTATCATGTTCAGCAAACAATTTCTTCAGCTGATGGTAGAGAGCACAGAAATCACGATATCGGTGCTCAACCTCCCACTTATGCTCTCCACTCCATACTCTTATTTTATAAACTGTATATTCTTTCACTCCAACCAATCGTTCACTAAGCGAGATGCCCCCTGTTTTCTGCGTTGCCCCAATAACCTCAACCCCATCGATTCTCATGGGAAGCTGAATCTGAGGGTAATAAGCATCATCAGTACCTGAAGTAGATGCAGTAGAACCTCCATCTCTTGAAGGCAGAGGTATCTGGGATTGATATGCACTATTACTCTGAATAAGCCTAGACAGAGGAGACTTTTCTGTATCAAGTAATATCTCTTCCATTTCATGAACCATCTCATCGTAAACTCCATTAATTTCAGGATTCTCTTTCTGCATCATGAGAACAGAATAAAATCAACACATGAGAACACTTGCATGATAATGACCAAGGTAGCATCTAATCCCCTTTCAACTGGAGAAGAATAGAAATTGAACATGGAGCCCTGACTGTCAAGGGAATAACAGATCAATGCCAATAATTTGTTTTTAGGATAGTACTAGCAATTACACATTAGATTCCTTGGAATTTAATCCTTACCAAGCACTATCCTACTCATCATGATAGGCCCATTTTCCTAATAGAGTTGAGTCAGGGTTCTTTGCATTGTAATTAAAGCTTAGTGAATCATATTTTGTTGATTTGACATTTTTTAGTTAGCCTACTCAAAATATCTAAGGTACTTTGTACTTTATAGTGTCACCATATCTTGTAAACAACAAGCAAATCTAGGCTTACATGAAAAATGGTCAAGTATGAATTCTCAAAAAAAATCAATCAGATTCTATTTGATGCTAAGTTACTTGCATATAGTTGGCCATGCCTATGCAATTGTAATGCATTCTATTGTAACTGGACGTCCAAGAGCAACGCAAATATGACAAAAGAAATCCCAAACTTTCTGTTAAACAAGCTTATAAAACAAAACTGACCTTACTAGATGAAAAATGATCTTCAAAGTTATAAAATATAATGGGAGAATTCTGCGCTCTTCTTGACATACTATTATAAGCTAGCAACGACGATGAAGTTGATTCATTCTCTTTCTCCAATTCAGCCATACTATTCTCAGTACATTCTTCAGCAGCAGCATAAGATTTATTAACCTCAGAATCAGAAATGGAGAGATTGTTAGATGGTAAATACATTTTATCTAGCTCCAAATTTTGCTGATCAAGAATGCCATGTACCCTGGTGACTTTATTGATACTAGTATATTGATGCACTTCTCCTACTTCTGTCGTCTCAGCATTCAGTCCCTTCCACAAAGGGGTCACATCCGTTAGAAGTTCCTGATCCCCTTCATACTTGAGAGAGGTTTCAAGGTAATCCAACACCCCTGTAGTTCCACCGACCTGATTGTCTTTATCAAGCAAGCCCTTGTCACGTTCTCCCCGCTCAACTTCACTGAATTTTGGAAGATTCAAAGGTTCTGAAAAAGATTGTATTGCTTCATTCCTGTGTTCTTCTTGAACATTAATTCTGGGAAAATCAACATCTTCCTCCTGTAGCGTTCTAGATCCTATACCAGGATGTTCAACAGCAATAGCTGAAGCGAAATCCACATGGCAAATTTCATTCTCAGCAGCATTTTCACTTCCATTATGAAATTCATCCTGAAACGATCTAATCAAAGTATTTTCCCCAGTTTCTTGCATAAAATCATCCCAGTCTTCTGAACCAAATGCTACAGCTGAAGTCATAAGCAATTCATTTGCATCCTTCCTATGTCTTTCTCCCCTTGAATATCCAACCTTCGGGAGAACATAGGAATCAGGCTTTCTCTCATCCTGTGAACCATATCCAAACATAGAATCCTCACCTTCAGAATGCTCATGTCCCAATGAAGCCTCATCTTCATCCAGGCAGCTTCTAATATCTTCGCTATGATGATCTAACCCAAATGGAAAATGTAACCCATCCAAGCTGCGATCCACCAGTTGAGCACCTCCAAGAGATCCAGAATCCTTTCCTAGTCTTCTTTCTCCCAGTTTGGAACCCTCTCCACCTGCAGCAGATTCAGGTGAACCATGACCGGCCCCTAAACCAACTATATGCCCGTCACCACCTCCTATATCCACATCCAGTTCAGAACTATGATCTCTTTTTCTCTGAACTTCCATATTCTCTCTCGAGTCTGCATCCATATGATCATTTTCCACAAAACCAACCTCACTTAGATTCTGAAAGTTCTCTGAATTTCCATACAAATTAAACCCGTTAATCGTTCCAACAGACATTTCCCCCAATTTTTCATCATTTCTTATATTCCGATCACCAAGTTCAGTTCCCATGGAACGACTACCAAGGTCACTGAAACCCGACAATCTCTTATCAAACCCGGAGTGCTTCAAATTCATATTTTCACCACTAAGTTTGAAACTTTTCAAAGACCCAAAGTCAGAATCAGCAAATTCATAAACTGAACCACAGACACTAGGAGTTCCCATGGTTGAGTTGGCACTACAGTACCTATCAAACTCGGAATCGCCACAAGACGAGTATCTCGACACCTCATCATCATCTCCATCGTCCGATTTATGGTCTTCCCATGGCGGCAACTCATCATCCAACGGATCATCCGCAGATGGAGGGGTCCCCTCGGAGGATGATCTTTCCCCCTTCCCCTCCCCATTCTTCATCTTCGTCAAGATTTAAGCCGAAACCCAAAAACCGAAGCTCGGTTCGAGTACTGAATCAATCAAATGAACACATAAAACTTGATTTCAACTGGGACCGTACATGAATTTAAAATGAAAATTTTCCACAAAGCTACCAATCAAGCAAAGATTTTTAACTAATTCGGGTACATCCAAATGGACAAGAATAGGGAAAGAAAATAACTCAACAAGTAAGAAGGCTGTTACCATCAGATTGGTCAGGACTGACTAATTGTTTGTCCCATTTTACTTTCATTTTTTTATGAAGTTACCAATTTTATCCTTGACGATTTAATTTAATTAATCAATGGGATAGAAAATTATAAATTAAGAAGTTGGTAGTGAAAATATATATTGGAAATATTTCATCTTAAATAATTTAAATGGAAATAAAAACATTTCAATCTACTTAGGAATTATTTGATGATACCAAATAAATATATGATTTGGGTATTGATCAATAAAATACTCCCTTCAAACATCAGCATTTCTATTTTGAATTATATGTTTTATTTTTTAAATTAATTAAAAAATTGATTTGTTAAGTATAAAATGAATTAAATCAATTAATTTTCTTAAAATTTGTAAGAATTAAAATAAAACATTCAATTTCAAATGGAATGAGTATATTCTATTGTATCTTAATTCTAATTTTAAATTTTTTTATAATTTAACTAAAAATATTCTGATTTAATTTATTCAGCATCTTCCAAACCCCATACCCGGACATATGAATTAGTTTTGGACCCTCATCATAGTGAATTACTGGGACCCTCTGTAAGGTATTTTTCACAAAAAGAATACTGACACAATTTATTAAAGATTGGCCTTTTTATAGGAAATAAAATATATTGATTGAAGTTTTTTTTTTTACCCAAAACACGTGAATATGTATTGTACTTGTATTCCTTGAAAAATAATTATATTATAATTAATTATTTATTTAAATAAGAATAATAATGACGAGACTTTATTTTTTTTATTAGTGATGTCCGATCATTCTATTGAGACATATAACCATCAAGATCATGTAGGAAGATCGAATCGAATTCACAATTTACGTTATCTTCAAATCATTCGATCGCATTCTTGGACGTGACATAACTTGAATTTGATTATATATGATGACTCCTTGCAAATTTATAATAAATAAATAAATATCGTAAAATACTTATAAATTACATCTTATTCTTTCAACAAGCAAGCATAATCACCCAAAAAAATAAAATGCTAGCAATAGACTTTTGTATTTAAGTTTGCAGTGAAAGCCTGACGTGATTAGAGTCCCTGTTTGTTGTCCAAAAAAGCAAGCTATTGACAAAAGAAAAGAAAGAAAGGACATTTTAGTTTCGAATGCAGAAGCATATTAAAGTCAGGGTTTGCTTCAATTTTTTACGAATGGATGATTTTCAAATATGTCAAAAACTTAGTACAGTTATTATGAGATGAAAATAGTTACTTTTGACTCAATATTGAATTGAGTAATTGATGGTCTTAAAACCTAATTTTTGGTCAATTTTGCTCTTTGATTTTTTTTTTTATATATTTTTTACTATGTTGATTTTCAAATAAATTATAATTGGATAACTTGATATTTCTAACTGTATTCAATTAATTGAAAATCTTGCTAGAGTTAAATAGTATCGAATTTGCCTCGGTTAGTTTGATCAAGTGATCATTGATTTGATTTTTTTTTTTTTTAAGAATACGATTAAAAATATCAAGTTGCTCGATTATAATTTATTTGAAGATCAAGATGATAACAAAAAAAAAAAAAGAAGTTAAGTAATAAAGCTTAAACTAATCAATGGTTAGGTTCTAAAACATTAAATTTCTCATTTGAAATTTATGAAATATTTTTAATTTTGAGAATTTAGAATAAGAAGTTGGCAAGATATAAATTTATAAATTAAATAATTTTATTAACAAAGTTTTAAATTAAAACATATTTATTTTTAGATGAAAAGACATTCTATTCCATTCATTTTAAATAAAAAAAGATATTTAATTTTAATACTAAGTAAATACTTATTTACGTGATATTTTCAATTTTGATAACTTAGTTTTTAAAACTTCTTTAGGAAAATGAAAAAAGCAGATTTTTGAAAACTTTAATTTGATTATTATGTGTAAATAGTAATTTAAGAAAATTAATAAAATTTTTGAACATTGGATAAACTAGAAAATTAATATACAAAAAATTTCAAGTGGAAAATTATAAATTTTGCTTTCTTTTTCCATACCAGCTCCCTCTCATGTCTTAAACCCTAAACCTCAGCTCTGCTTCTCACCGTACACCGCAATGCCCACCACCACGGCAACCGGTGCTGAGGCAGATGCCGGCGTAGAAGCTCTGCGGAAGCTTAAGTCGACTGACCCACCACTGTATCTTTCGCCCTCGGAAGAGCTCTCCAAAGCTGCTCGCGTTGCTTCTGAACACTTGTTCGCGTCTCTTAAACCCTATACCCCTAAGTCTCCGTTTAATCATCTATTAGTAAATGGCTTTGATGCAGAACAGATTTGGCAGCAAATTGACCTCCAATCTCAATCTCTAATCTCCTGTATCGATCGCCAAGTCAGGAAGTTTGAGAAAAATCGTGAAGAAATTAAGAAGTTGTTTGATTCCGTTGAAAGTAAGGGCAATCATGGTAATGATAAGAAAAAGAGAGAAGTTTTGGATTTGCAGGAAAAAAGTGATGGTTTAGCTGGAGAAGACGAGGATTTTGAAGATGATGAAATGGAGGGATTTGAAGAGGACGATGACGATGATGGTGATGAAGATGAAGAGGACGATGCTGATGATGAAGAGGACAATGAGGATGATGAAGAGGAAGAGGAAGGAAAAGGGGGACGAGTTGAGGATAAATTTTTGAAGATAAAGGAATTGGAAGAGTTTTTGGAGGAGGACGAAGCAAGGGAGTATGGATTGAAGAGAAAGAAGAAAGGCGAAAGTGGTAATGAGGGTAAAATTATGGATGAGGACCATGATGAGGAAGAGGAAGAAGAAGGAGATGAGGATGAGGATGATGAAGATGTGAGTTGAATGTTTGAACCCTTGAAATTTATGTTATTATTTTGTGTTCACTAGACATTTATTTGTTAGCGTTCCTTGTGGTTTTTATTTGTTTCTTTTCTAGCTTGGAGTTTTGGGACTGGAAGATGGTGATGATGATGAAGTTGGAGAAGGGTTGGGAAATGTCAGGTGTGTTTCGTCTGCTCTTTATGCTCACCTTGCATTCAAAATTCAAAAGTGCCATGGTTTGGGTAATATCATCTATGAATATGCTCGTGAAAGTTGGATACTGAAATGATATGTTGATTGTGGAGTATGTGTTTATTAAAACCGTAGAGACAGGTGTTTGATCTCTTAATTTGGAATGGATATAAGAGAGATGTGAAGTTTAATTTTATATCTGGTCACTGATTCCATTAAACCGTACATTGATTTATTACCACATTTTTGAATAGTTGAGATTTTGAATTTGTGCTCTTGGAAGCAATGCTGTACATCACATCTTTTTTATGCTTCATGAAGTTGTAACCAAAGGAGAAGGTACAACAGAGGTTAATAAGAAATAGTGGAGTTTTCTTCTTTCAGATTTAGTAAAATGTTCGTAAAGTTTTGTCTTGTTGGTGAAACAGTTGATAGTATAAGAGAGAAGTGGTGGTATACTGGTATATATATATATATATATATATTTTTCTCTAATGCACATCTTATTCTTTGCTTCTATTTTCATCCCTTATCTGCTTCTTCTCTCTGCCCCATATGTCAGGTTTGTGACATTGTTTTCAAATGGATCCTTCTCTTGTGACCAAAATCTTGATCTGTCTTCTGGTTATTGGGTTAAATCCTGTGATGCACAGCTGACCATGCAGATCTTTCTGTTTCTATGTTCATCTTCCTATGGATACAATGATACCATTCTTGGCATGCATAAGACGGACCTGCAAAGGAATCCTAAAAAGAAAGCACAAAACTTTGAAGAAATTTTTTTATCAAAGATTTCAATTTCCTGCTAGTATTTTAAATAAGTGCACATGCAACCAAAACAAACAGCTGAATCTTCATCCTTTTTCTTTAGATGTTGAACATATTGTTAAGTAGGTTCTTTCTTCACAAATAATGACAATACAGTTTGCTAAAAGGTTGGCAGGTAAAAGGTGAAAGTATTTCTGATAATTTGGGGATAACTGTTATCTTCTTTTAGAACTCAGAAACTTAGGCTTGGAGGTGACAATCTTGGATTTGGTGTCTTTGATGGTTTGCACCTTATACAGCCGTACACAAGGACCGAGGCTTTTGAGACAAGTCCTTGCTTCGATTTGCTATATATTTATGTCTTTGGTTTGTGACCACGTTGTGTCAACATGATTCCATCACCATAAATGGCATCATTGTAGTTATGTTAATTATCCAATGTCTCCCTATAAATTTGAGAAGAAGATTGATAATTTCTTTCTCTTTTGTTTGCCAAGTGGCCCTTGTTTATTTCTCTTCCTTCTTGTTGTGTCCATGCTCCTCTTCTCTTTTCCTACTTAGGCTCACTCTTAGCCCTGCCTTTTTATGCTTTTGGGTCTTCAGCAACAATTCCTCTTCCTTTTTCCTGCATTGATCAACATTGACACCCTCCTTCATTTTTCTTTGTTATTTACCAAGCAAAAGAAAGCCCTAGTATGTTGAGTCTTTCCTCCTTCCATGGCCATCGCACATACATATTCATTGTGCCTTCTACCAATATGTTAAAAAAACTAGAAGATACTTGAGGCAATTACATCTGAAATTTTACTTATCTGATTTCTTTCATGTGTTCTTTATGTATGTATTTCGATAGACATGTCCTGGTTCTTATGGGTACAACTGCAATATGAAGGTATGAGGACTTTTTTGGTGGTAAAAAGAATGTGCAGAAGAGGAAAGTAAAGTCTCTTTATGGATCGGATGACCTTGAGAGGGACGATGAAAGTGATGATGATGAAAGTCAGGTAATTGATCTATCATATGTTTCCTTACCAGAGGCAAATGGGAGAATAGAACTATTCATTTTGAGCTAGATTGTATACCTGGAGGCAGTTTTTTACCTTTTTTTCTAGAAGCTCCCTGTCTCTTCCTGTTCATACCATGAATAATGATAGCATTGTGATCTCTTTTCTCTTACAGAAGAAACAGAAGCTTTCCACTCATGACAAAGAGCTTGAAAAGATCCGTTCTACAATTGAACAGATGGAGAAAGCAAACCTGGGGCCCAAGAACTGGACCATGCAAGGGGAGGTACTTTTTAGCTCTCAAGTGATATAGTTCAAACACAAAGTGTTTGTGATACGAAATTCTTTTTATTATGGTTTATGATGACAGGTGACTGCTGCTAAAAGGCCAAAGAATAGTGCTTTGGAAGTTGATCTTGATTTTGAACACAATGCTAGACCTGCTCCAGTAATCACAGAAGAGGTTACTGCATCTTTGGAAGAATTAATTCAAAAAAGGATCCTTGAGGTACAGGAAACAGCATGGTTTAATTATCTTCAGAGATTTACCTATTTGATTCTTACCTATACTTAATTTTCCGCATTTTCAAAGTTCATTCTGATAATGTTTTGGAGAGAAATTACGGAAGGCTCCCCCTTTCCCTTTTTCTGCACTTTCTGTTGTTTATTCTTTATGCCCCTTGATTTTGTCCGTGTGAAGTTGCTAAAGATAGGTATGCTAGATTCAGATTCAAGATGCTTGGTTATGTTACAAACAGCATTAGGATTATTTTTCTTTCTCGTGATTTCATATTAAGATCTTGCTCCTAAAGCTTTTACTGAATTCTATTCCAGCAAGCAATAACTTTTGAAAGATAAAAAACATATTACATTGGGATGTGTTGTGTTACTTCATACGGGGAGCTTTGGTTATTATGACTTATATTTGTTAAATTGTTCTTTACTTATTTTCCTTTTTCGCTATTTTTTTTCTTCCAAATCCTTTATCTGTCATTGAGCTACTGAGTTATAGGTCTTGATTATGAGTTTATTGTCCTTGGTCTCAGTACATGAGAGACTGTAGTGCTAATGCTGCAAATCTGTGTCCAGGGTCGTTTTGATGATGTTCAGAAACCACCTACATTGCCCTCCAGACTGCCAAGAGAATCAAAGGAATTGGTAACTCTTTTGTCTTCTTTTTTTTACGATTCATGGTGGTTTGTTATTATTGATTCATTCAAACACATTTTCATTGACATATAAAGCTGCATTTGATTAAATGATTGCAGGATGACAACAAAAGCAAGAAGGGGCTTGCTGAAGTTTACGAGGTCAGTGAATAGTTCTGATGTTGCTTATCTGTTCTTTTGTTAACCTTGTCTTTTTGAGAGTTTTGTTCCATCAAACTTTTGATATTTGTTCTCCCTCTCCCAACCCCCTCTCCCCCCACCTCATGTTAACTGCAGGAAGAATATGTTCAAAAGACGGGTCTGGTTTCAACAGCATTATCACTTGCAGATGAACAGAAGAAAGAAGTATGTTTTTTTCTTGCATATCGTCCTTTTAACAGTTCTTCTTTCACTAGTTGCATGTTCAGGTGTCACTGGTTCAGCATGTATTCTGCATTTCTGTCCTTTCTTAAGTTTATGGAATAACCAGGTATACGTCTGCCATGTAGTGACTAGTGAGATGATTCTTTCAACATTTTTTGTATTTGTACCCTCTTCTTGCCTATTGCGACTCAAAAATCCTTTGCACTTAGAAGTTTATGAATACAAATTTGGCAGCTTCACACCTTCATGTTTAGGTAAATTGTTAAGGGGCACAGGATGATCTGGCAATGGGAAACAGTGTTTTATTCCTTATTCATTGCCTCTAGAAATGGTCATGAAAAGGGAGCAAAAAAATGAATTGACGAATGGTTTTTGTTTTGATTTGATTTCTTCTGTAAATTATTCCTTATTCAATGAGAAAGGACCATGAAAAGGGAGAAAAAGAACGTCAATTGATAATGGTTTCTGTTTTGATTTGATTACTTTTTGGTACTCAGGCAAGAATGCTGTTTAAAGAAATCTGCTCCAAACTGGATGCTTTGTCACATTTCCACTTCGCTCCAAAACCAGTATGATTTCCTTCTACCTAATGGATTTGTTTCATATTAATCACACGGTTTTTTTTTTTTGTCCTTCTCTTTCTTTATACATGTGCATGGCTTATTTGTAGGTCATAGAAGACATGTGTATACAAACGAATGTTCCTGCCCTGGCAATGGAAGAGGTACTCCAACAGAGTTGATTTTCTTTTAATGGTTTATTTAGTTTCAATGTATTAATACGACCTGGTTGGAAGAAAACCTTTTGATCTTAACCAATTTTGTCCGTCTTGTGTGATAGATTGCACCCTTAGTAGTCTCTGATGCAGCTATGTTGGCTCCTGAGGAAGTGTTTGCTGGGAAAGGTGATTTTAAGGAGGACACTGAGCTAACACAGATAGATAGGAAGAGAAGGAGAGCAAAGAAGAAAAGAAAATTTAAAGGTAAGATTCCGATTTTCTAATAGAGCTATCTTAATAGTTAACATGGAGAAGACGAAGTAACAAGCTAAAATTTTCAATATACCCTTTGTAAGAAATGCCCATGCCCTTACCGTTGGCATCCTTTCTTAACTATAAACCCTTCTAATGTGAGGCTATTGCCAGCAGATCGATCTTGGTAAATGCATATCATCCTATTAGGTGTTATAGGTTTGATCATCACCAGAAATTGTATTAGATTAAGAACTTCTAGTGTTTTCTTCATGAGGAAATCTATAGAATTAGAAGTGATTGACCATACTGCATGTATAACATGCCCAATTGATTTCCATGTTCCTGGCTTGAAACAGATCCTCCTTAAATGCTCTACAGCTTCATGTTCTACTTTTAACCTGTGATCAACGTATGATAAATTCCCATCTGTGATTCATTCTCACAGCTGAGACAGCAAAACGGATGGCAATTAAGGCCCGGCAGCAGGCTGCACAATGGTGATCATTCTACTAAATTCATGGCTGAGCTCTGTCTCTCTAAACAACTTTTTAATCTGCATATAAAAGTACAGTTTTAAACTATTCAGATCTCTTGCTCCTTTTTTCTCAGGCAATGAAGAATCATGAGAACCCCCATGCTTACGAGGACATTGAACTGTGGTTCCCATTTTGAATTTTTCACTTTCGAAGTAACCACAGTTAAGGCGTGGCAGCAAACACGTGGTTACCTCAGGAAAAATGAAACCACCATTATTTTGCTGCTCAAATATTGATATCTGATTGTGTTTTCATATAGCAAATATTTTGACGCCAGTTACCATAGTTAACGTCGAATGAGGTTCTGGATGTACACAAATGAGTGGAATTGTACTGAGTATAAATAAGAATAGATTTTCTTTTGTCGGTCATTGGTTTCCACTGTTTTTAGTCTCAATTTTTTTATGGACTGGAAATTAAGACGTGTACTCTTTAGCAAGTACTAGGTCTTTATCTGAGGCATTTTTTGGTTAATGCGCGCGAAAATGTATGTTTGAAGTTATTTTGGCAGGTGTGTGTGTGGAATGTATTTTTATAAAATTAGAAGTATTAATTGAAAATTATAGTTTTATAAGGACCAAATTAAATTGAAATAAAGTTTATTATCGAGTAAGTAGCCAACTCAGTGTGAGTATTCGTACATGAAAAATAGTAGTATTGTTTAAAAATGAAATAAATTGGAATGTTGGGTTCTTTTTGTAAAATAATAATAATTCAAATGAATAATTTATGAGTTTAGTAAATTAAATAGTTTTATCAAAGTACTAAAATTAATTTTTATTCCCTTTCGGATGGAGTTATTTTTATTTTCATCTCTCTAATATTTTTTAGAAAACATTGAATTTTGAATTGGAAGAGAATTGAATATAGTAAGTATTTTTATTTTTTATTTTTGTACGGCTGAGAACGCAATCTGGCTATTTACGCCCTGCTCTGAAACGGCCACCGAAGTGTTTTTTGTGGCGATTTTTTGGTTGCCAATGAATTAAAATAGATTCCTTTCATTAAAATCTCCTATTAGGGTTTAAGATACTTCTGAAGCATCTTTGACCATGGAAGGCTCTGAAAATGCAGAAGACACTGCTATAAGAGTAAGCTATCATTTGGCTTGAATATATAAATATATATATGTATATGTGTGTGTGTGTGTGTAAACATGTATATATCTTTTTTCTTTTGTTTGGTTTCTGAATTTTCTTCGCTGTCATCGGGTCTGGTTCATATGATTTCTTGGTATTTTAGTTGAATTCGAATTTTTATTTCTTAGTTGAATCTGAATAAATATTTTGAATCACTTAGAAAAGGTCATTTCTCATATGATTTTTGGTTAAATTTCCTCTCTGAGAAAATCTACTTTCCTGGCTTTCTAGTAGTCAGTTGAATTAGTTATTTCAGCATTGTGGTCTTGGCAAATGAAGGGAAGGGCAATTTACAAATTTAAGTCAATGCAACTTCGGGGATATATAGTATTGATGAGAACAGTAAGTAAATTGTACTGGTTTATCATAATTCATGTTGGTATGATGTTTCAGTCTTGAAGCATTCTTTGTAAACTTCTTTTTTTTTTTTTTTTTTTTAAATTATCTGAGTATATTAATGAGTTGGAGCAAAACTTAATCTTCAAGAGTGCTAAACTATTTGTTTGGTCTCCATATTCCAATTCTAGTAAATAGTGTAATCCCAACAGATTGTCAAGTCTCTTAATATTGCAGATTGAACCTTTTTTGTATTAGGAATTTCGTAGTAGGAGTCCACATTTCAATTTAAAAGTTTCTAGAAGCAGATAGATTAGATCATTGATCTCTGACTATCAGTTTTACACATTAAGCTAGAAAAATTGTATGCCGAGATACAAAAATATGTGCTCCAAGTGGTGGACTTCTGATATTTAAGCTGAATCTCGGACTCCTGGACTTGCAATTTTCAATTGGTGGATGTTATTTGATTTATTTTTTAAATAAATATAAAAAACAGGTCAATGATCTGTCGAGTGTGCTCTAGTGTTTTATGTGTTTCTGTTTTCTTGCATCTTCCCTCTGTTCTTACTCTGGTCATTCTCAGGACTATTTTGATGTATTCAAAATGACTAACTTCGTAGAGTGAATCTTTAGATAATCAAGTTGTTTTTGAATCATCAAAAGTGAATCTATTTTTGTTTTCCGATTGTTGTTATTGTTTACGGCAAGTATTCAATTGCTGCTTTTGAATGTCTTAAGTTAATTTTGAAATTAAAGTTTCTTTTCTCCATTTTCCTGAACTTGACAAACTAGTTTAAGTTGATACTGTCTATAAAGTTTAAAGGTGCATCCTGTGGTGTTGCTGCTGCAAGGTATTTTCTAGGTTTTTATCCTTACTAAGGTTTGCATCATGGCATGTAACACCAGAATCTCTTGGACTGGGTTTTTGTGTTTAAGTGCATGTGGGGTGTTCTCTATTTTGTATATTTTTCACAATTGCAATTAGATATATGGTTCAGATGTTGAGAAATTGACCTTCTTATTATCATCGTCTTTCTCCATTCAGGGAACTCCGAAGTTGGCTGGTACTGTTAACTGGGGTACAGCCACTGTTATTGGACTATTTGCTGGCATGCTTTATGGCGGTAGCAAGGAAGCATCTGCTTCTGTTGTAAGCATGATTTTCTCAGAAAAAAAATTCTCTCGTTAACAAATAAACAAAGTTGTTGAACTCCATCAATTTTTCATCTATCTAACTTAACTCTCTTGCCACGCTATTTGGTATGGGTAAAATAGGAGACCACCGCCTGCTTATCTTGTTAAATAGTTGGTAAATCAGATGAATAAGACAACAAATTGCTATCTCTTTTAGTTATCTTGATGTGCCAAGAATATCTCTAGTTGTAACACTGAAAAATGGAGAGTGATGGTAAAATAGCTTCAAAGTTTTGAACTTAATGTTGAACTTTGTGTTTATTGGACAAAAACCTTGCTTGCTTTCATCTTGTTGAAGCTAGACATGAACATATGATAACGCAGTTCTCTGTCATAGTCGATATATTCTCTCCTGCTACTTAATTCAATTATGTTATGATTCACATATTTCTCCTACTTTTTTTTGTTAATGTCAAGATCTTGATAAACTGGTATCATCTTTAGTGTATTTTGCCACAAATCATACTCACATGTAAAATCTTAGTTCACATTTTTCTCTCTAATTGGAGCCTAATCTTGGTTTATTTTGTTGTCATTTCTTGGTCTTCCCCAACTTCTATAAGCAACAGATTATTCTCATCCGACCATGATAGATGATAATATAGTGAAGAGTTTTGTTTTTTTGTTGCAGTAGTCAGATCTTTTTGATACTGATATTTTGCCTTGAGCAATTCTCAAAACTACAATGTCTTGCTTTGGCAGAGCAAGGATGCTGAAGTTATGTTGAAGCTTGGCAGCACACCTGATAAACGCGAACAATATCGACTCATGAGAGATGCTATGGAAAAGAGATTCATCAGAGTTACCCATGGCTCAATAGTTGGTGGAGTTCGCCTTGGGATGTTCACTGCAGCATTTTATGGTTTGCAGAACCTACTTGCAGAAAAACGAGGGGTGCATGATGTCTATAACATTGCTGCAGCTGGTTCTGCCACTGCTGCAACATTTGGTCTCATTAGTAAGGAGCAATTTTTTTACACTTGCATACCATCATCTGCTTCGACAAGTGCATTTTGGAGTCTTGGAACTTCTTGAACACGTTCAATTTGTTTCTTCTAGGAATCCTTAGCCTGTCAATTTGAACTTGTAGTGCCAGGATCACTTACATGGAGGGCCAGGAATGTGGTGATGGGATCAGTTTTGGGTGCAGCAATTGGCTTCCCCCTAGGTAAAAGTCGTGAGAAGTTGTACCACATTCTTTTGTTATCTAACTCTATGGAATTGTTTATGATTGCAAATATCTGTTTTCCTTTAAAGGACAGCAGCGTGTTCAGCAAATCTATTTCTGATTTGAATGCTTTATTTTTCTTTTCTTAATTTCTTCTCCTGGCTCAAGTTTGACATGCATAATGAAGATATGAATGATAGTAACACTCCTCTTCACACATCATATAGTTAAGTGTACAATATATTAAACTACAGAAAGTTTTGGTGTAAGCATATTTCACTATGGAAACATTTTTGGTATTGAAGAATGTTGTATGTTGTTTTACCAATGAGATTTACAGTGATAAGACTGGAATATCTATACTGGTTGGATTTTGATTTATACTCTTCAAGGGAGTCAAAGTTGTCGAACTTCTTTTTTTAAACCTTCTTCTTTTTCTTTTACATTAACATCTTGAATTCCTGGTAATCTTGCTTCTTTAAGCAATACATTTGATGGCAATGTGGTTGATGTAAGATAAGAAGAATGTCATTGCAGGATGGGTTCATCTGAAGCTGGTTGAGAAAGCCAATGAAGGTAGGGTCACTGACTCTGTAGAAGGAAAGACCGGTGTCGGTGCTGCAATCGATAGACTTGAGGGACATTTAAACAAATCGGAGATGCATACTCCAGTAACAATCAGGAAATGAGCAATGAAACAGCATCCTTGAAGGAATCTTAACAAAAGATCAACAAAGACTGTTGCATTTGTTTTGAGCACGATAATGACTTCCTTGGAGGTGCTTTCATAATCTTGCCCTGAATATTGCAGAAGCGGTAGAGGTTGGAGCAACTTAAAGACTTGTAACTCCCTTTCTTAACCAGTTATAGGCTACAGATATGAATTGGCTTGATTGCTTTTTCCTACCATTACTAGGAAATAAAAAAATATATATATATTATTTATTGTTTTTTTTTTTTAAGTTTTCCTTTAGAAGGATTATTATAAATGTGTAATGATCAACGAGTGTTTGTGCAGAAACTGGTGAAATAAGTAATGTTTCAGGCTTTTTTTCAGTTATTTAGATATCAGGAAGCATTCAACCAAAAAAAGTCAAAGATAAGAGCATTAATTCTTGAAATTTTTTTTTGTTTTTTTTAAAATCTGATAACTAAATCGTACCTAAATTTTTTTTATTGTTATTTTTTGTCGATCTATTATTATACATAAGTAAAATAGACAATTTTTAAAAAACCTCAAGCATTTGGATACCTCTTCATTTCATTATACTTTTATTTTTGTAAATTGCTACTTCTTATCCCCCCCCACCCCATCCCACCACCCCAAAAAAATATTAGTTTTATCTTTATATTTTTATAATACAATGACAAAAAAATTTTGAATTAAATATTTTTAAATAGTATTTTTAAAGGTATAACAAAAATATCAATTGTATATATAAAAGTTAAATTCATTGAATTTTATTGATTGAAATTCATATTTGGTAAATTTTACTGAAAAATATATATATTTTTGGAATATAATTTGTTTACTTGTTACTCTCAAAAAGTAAATAATATCCATTGGTTTGATATGGATCACAAAATTCACATGTGGGGATATGGATTTAGTTCATATCAAAATTTTCCTTTTAAATGTGACTAGATCAAAACTTAAGTAATGTATTTGACTTTTTAAGTTACTAATTTTATCCATTTTCATTAAAGTAATTAGTTGTGATACCTTTTGACAAGTGGATATAATTTCTTACGATAAGGATATTGTTAATGAGACTTCTTTTTGTTTACTAAAAAAATTTATTTATCTTTTAAATAAAATATTTAATTGTGAATAACTATAAATAGAAATACTAACACATGGGAGAAAGTATTATTTATCTTTAGAAGTTTAGAAGGAAGTACACCAAATATTGAAAAAAACTCTACAACTGGGAGCTCTACAGTTGACCACTTCTTGCTCTTCATTTTTCTCCTATAGAGTGAAGGAATATTTTCTTTGGTTTTTTTTTTTTGGTTCATTTTTTCACTAAATATATTTTGAAACATTTATACCTCTATTATATTGTTGTTTCCATTTTCCAAACATAATTTATATGCAATTTTATCTATAAATCTAAACTCTAACAATTTATAGTTTTTAATATAATATTTCATGATCAAATTAAATACCCTCTCCAATACTAAATATAAGTAATTCTGGCTAATTTTTTTGTCACTAATTATAATTTTTTGTTAGTTAATTAGATATTTAAAAGTTTTTTTATTATTTTTATTACTCTCTAATAATATATTTATGAAATGGTGTTTAGATTTTTGAAAGGATAATTATAGGGCATTTTTGAAAAGAAAAAAAATTCTTAACGTTTGCAAAACGATAGCTTGTAACTTATATCGATGAAGAGAGGATTAAAATTGGACATCCTCCACACCTTTGGGCCGAGCTACTCAGTTAGTGCCTAAATAAGAATTTTAAATATAATTCCTAATTAACTGTAATATACGCCATTAAATAAAGGCAAGCTTACATCAATAGGGCTCTTGAGTCTTGATTTGCAACCTGGCACCGTTAATTTTTAGGAAAATTCCCAACAAATGATGTATTTTGAGATCATTGTTTAATGCTATGAGGATCCATTTCTTCTTTAACAAAAAACTTATTATCACTATGTGTATTGTTTGTCTATTTTATATTGAATGTACCAACATACAATTAATAAGGAAAATAGATACAAAGACATGAAAAAGATACAAATTTTATTTAAATTTGACATATTTTTTTTAATCTTGATCATTCTACATTTAAAATCCCTCAACTCAGTTCACTCGGCGGGGGAAGGGAGAAGAGAACTCACTTTATTGCAACCCAAATTATCACATCCAAAAACTCCGAATGGGCTTTCTAGCCTACGATTCCGCACTCGACACACTAACCACATGGCGGATCTTGTAATAATCTTCACCTTTAACTCTGGTGACAAAATTATTAGGCCTGTTCCCAAGTTCTTGCTTCTCCAGAGCACTCATGTATTTCGCCTCTTCCGGCAGCATCTCCCAACGTCGGCAATTGTAGATTCTCAGCCACCGGAGCTCCGGCATTTCACCTTTCTCGACTTTAATTTCTTCAGTCGGAGTAGATTAAGCTCCAGGGATTTCAGATGAGGAAACCCGTTCTTGGGTATTGACACCTGATCTCCATCGTAAGCATCATCGCCCAATTTCAGGAAGGACAATTGTTTTAATTCCCCAAGTGTTGGCATTGGATCTCCAGCAAGGTGTGAATATCGCGAAGACAGGGAGGAAAGATTTGGAGGGAGATCTGGCTGGGGATTGAGTCTGATCTCTAGCTTAAGCTCAGTCAAATTCGTGAGAATGGAAAGACCCGTAGAATATGGACGATCATCTTCGAAACCTGCAATAGTCAAGGACCGAAGCTTTCTATGCTTCGATAATGAAAAGCAGATCTCATCCATTTTGGTATCATCATCTATCCGGATACCCAGTTTCTGGAGATTACACAAATCCAAAATTTCAATTTCTGTCCCATTATACAGATCTACGAAGGATAATGTCTGAAGATTCTGGAACTTCTTCAATCCCACCTCAAATCTTACATTCCCAGCCTCCATGTACAGGTGCTGCAAATTTTCTAGCTTCGATGTTCTATTTGAAACATACGATTCCAATAAGGGGCAAAGGAATATATCTAGCGTTTGTAGGTTCCGCAACTGTTTGACCGAATTGGGTATATTCTGAAAATATGTGTTTCGTAAATTCAAGTATCTCAGCAAAATGAGTTTCCCAATCTCAGCCGGTAAGCTTCTGATATTCATATCCTCCAAGTCTAGCATTCTAAGTAGTCGAAAATTTCTCAAATCCAGAGAAATTTTGTAAGAACCAGTTTCAATGAAGAGAAGAGATCGGAGATGTAGTCTTGATCTGCTTGAAAATTTCGAATGTTCTTCGTTGCCACAATGGAGAGCTGCATACCTGGATTGCGATGAAGATTGAAATTCATGGATCCTATTGATTTGAAAAGGTTTCATCTTTTGCCTTCTTTTCTGCAAGTTCCCGGAGCAAATCATGGAGTCGGCAACTTTTAACCTTGAGACAGTAGGTCGTGTAAGTTACTTGAACCAAATTTCTGTTAATCGGTTGGTTTAGATAATCTTCAACTATTTCTTTCAAATACATTGCATCAGTGTTTTGAATCATCCCTTCTGCAATCCACATATGAATCAGTCTCCTCATAGATATCTCCTCATCCTCTGAAATATTCCCAAATTCTGAAAGCAGAGTTTCAGATGAGGGGGAAGATCATCATAACTCGACTCCAGAATTGCCGATACTTCATTTTGGAATTTCGACACATAAGTGTGGAGATTATGGAGAATTCTCTCCCATTCACTCTACAGATTTTTCTTCCCCCATAATATTCCTCCAATTAACTTGATCGCTAGAGGCAGACCCTCGCACCTCCTCGCGATCTCTCTGCCAATGGCTTCCAAATCCGACGGTACATTCACCTCACCTCCGAAGGCTCGTTTAAGAAACAACTGCCAACTGTAATTAGCTTTCCAGAGGGCTCAGCGGATAGGGAACAGTGAGTGCATTTGCGTGTATAGCAACTTCCTGATTCTGACTTGTAAGAAGAAATCTGCTGGCTTTTCTTGTATCTGGAAATGCCTTTGAAAGACAATCCCAAGCCTCTTCTTTCCATATATCATCAAGAACCACAGGATAACGTTTGTTCTGTAACTCTGTGTAAAGCATTCGCGATAGATCTTCTTCATTCATGTTCTTCATTCATTCAATTCCTTGTCTTGTGGTTTCACTTGCTTTATAACAGTCTGCAGCAACCCTCTGAGATCGTAGCTTTGAGAGACACAGATCCAAGCATGGCAATCAAACCTAGCCCTCACATCAGGATGATTATAGAACCTTTTTGCCAGTGTGGTCTTCCCAACGCCGCCCATGCCTATGATTGAAACGACACAGCAGCGCCTGTCGTTCTTGAGCTACTGAGTACTTTGTTTTCTCTTCTAATCCCACAACATCTGCTTCTTCTTCAAAAGGAAAGGATCGACACAGACGTCGCAACTCTTCTCTCTGGGTACTACTTGTTCCCTCTCCAAGGTTTCTGATACCATACTTATCCCGATTTTCGGCAGCATCTTTGATTTTCAATTGTATTGATTCAATCTCTTGTCCAATATTGATGAGATATGACCATTGCATTGGCTTGTAAAGCACCCTTCGAGCTTGGATGGACTCAACTCTATGGATGAACATTTCGATTATGTCTTCTGCATCAAAAGCAGCGCATCTGATTTCAGATACCCAATTACGAATTCTCTCGTCTTAGTCTTGCTTCTGATCTGCATCTTTAAGAAAGCACCCCATGCCGTCCTGTTCATCTCTGAGTTTTTGAACTTGTCTTTCAACTCCTTTGAGTTGAACAATTTTTTGTATTATCAAATCTCTGAGCCTTTCAATCACGAATGAAATAACAGCTTCTGCAGCCATCAGATTTATGTGAATTCTGCGTCGATAGATTAGATATGGAGAATGGAATAAGAGAGTTTGAAAAACAATTGGAGATTAGCACAGGGTTTGAAGCTCAAATGAGGCAAAGATAGAATGGAATAGAAATGAATTGGAAAACCTGCTAAGATGGGGAGGGCTCTCATCCATTTTTGAATATATGCTTTTCCCTTTTTTAACATTTTTTACGTTTCCCCCCCTTTTTTTAAAGTATGACTTAATTCATTTTGACAATAAAAATATCATTTTTTTAAAAATAAAATTTTAACTTATTTAAGAAATGGGACATTTCGGATTCAAATTGGAGAGAGTATGGAATTAATGGTCAAATTCATGTAAAGCCAATTGGAATCCAATTTCTCTCAATATGGAATTCAATGTCTATTTTTTTTGACAAGATTAATATGTCAAATTTTGACATATTTCTATTTTAAATTGTTATTAAGGTGGAAATAAATGAGTATTATATACATATACAAAAATGTTATAAAGTACACCGTTGAAGATTTTATTTTTTAAAAATAAAATTAGATATTGATCATTAGAACTTATCTATGAAGTGCATTCTAAGACATTAAATGTAGGAAGACAAATCTCTAACACTTAGAAAAAGAAAGAGTTCAATGCATAAAGTTAAAGATTTAAAATTGAATTTAAGATTTGAAAATTTTTGAGATTAAAGGAAATAGTATTCTCTAATTAAAATTGTATTCTCTCACCAATATACTTTGATTCTTTTACAAGTTTTCAATAGGAAGGAATAATTGCAAACAAAAAGATAAAAAGTAAAGAAAATAGAGTAAGAAAAATGCTAAATTACGCTTCACTTCAACAAAAACTTAAATGCTTTACTTCCTCCCATGATCTCTTCAATTGATACTTTAATTGAGATGTAATTACAAGCTTTATATAAACTTTACAAGATGGAAAATTCCACTCATGTCTCCTCTTATTTATTTCCATAAAATTCGATAATCAATTTTGTTCTTTTTTTTAAGGAGTCCTTTAATGGAAAATTCAAAATTTGTATATGAACCAAGAAGAAATTCCTTGCATTAATCTTACATGAAAAGATTTCTTACCAGTAAAAGATGAAGGATCCATTTCTTGAAATTCTGCTACACTTGTTTGAATCACTTGCTGGCCTGACTATGACCGCCCATTTATGGTCTTTTCCATTTGGAATGTATATACATACATTAGCTTTCCTATTGTGCAGCTTTGACCTCTCTTCAGTTGGGTAGAGTCTAGAGGATACTTTCCCATGATTTTGGTTATGGGAAGGGCTTTCAAGCTCTCTGTCTGCCCTTCTTTCTCTGAATTTCCTAGCTTCCCCATTCAAGTGTGCAAGGCAGGGGTGTTGATTAAAATGATTTTAGACCACTTTTTGACAGTTTACTGTTGGTGTCCAGAATGCATGGTGCAAGACTTATCCGTACGCCTTTTGTGTCCAAACCACTCAGTCATCTCTTCATCATCTGCAGATAGGAATAACCCGTCATTTCTTTGGACAATGGATGACTTGAACGTATCAGCATTCTGCCTTGCCTTTGCAGCACTCTTACTCCGCTCAGCCATTTCCTTTCTCCATGTTTCTTGCTTCTCCACATCCCGTGACAACTCACTCCTACCTCCTATAACGGGAAAATCGAGTTACCTTCTTTAAATTGCAAACATCTTGTATTTCTTGCAAAATTGACGAAATTACATCTGCAAAAGAGTATCTCGTAAGAAACAAAATTACTGGAAGAATATAAACTGTTAAATCCAGGGGTAAACGTTTATCCAAATAAAGACTAACTTCTTGCAAATCCGGTCTCCCTTCTTCATTGGCAGATGCTCCAGTTCCTCATTTAGCTTTCTTAGTTTTTCTTGAAATAAGCCATTGCATTGAAGGCACTTGTATTTCTGGCAAAGTTTAGGAAATTGCATCTAGAAATAAAATGAAGGAATCCAAATAAATTACACGAATGTAGAGAACTGCAGTTAGTTTACTTGCCAAAAATGTTATTTTCCCTTTTTTTCCCAATACTTTCATAATAAGGCTTACAGAGAAAGGAAGGGGAATAAAATGATATGAAAATACTTTGGACAAGTCCAGTCGCCTTGTCTTGTTGGTGTGTTTACTTGATCTCTTTGGTGAGCTGCAGTTCCTTCAGTGGATGCACATTGTTTAGAGTTTGCAGCAGTTGGCTGTTCGGTACTCAGTTCTTCAGGGTCTAACTCAACAACTTCCTCCAGCAGTTTTCTAAATGAGTCGTCCTTAACCTTTTGTTTAGACATGGTTTATTCTCCACAGAATCAATAATAGCATCAAGAGCATATGTCACCACGAACCGCACAACAGCAACTGTTCTCCCACCTTCATCCTTGTGTGCCTTCACATAAGCCCCCTCACAGTTTCCTTTCAAAATGCAGAAGCTGCAAACCTACTAATTTGCTCCTTATCAGAAAGGTGAATGCTTTAATTATTGAGAAGCAGGGAATGAGTTTTAGCACATACATTTCCTTCGTCGATCCCCATGTGCCCTTAGTCGCATCCCTGAGTTGACAACCTTCCTGTCTATGCTGGGGCATCCGGATCCGGCAACAACTTGAATATCCTTGCGAGACAAGAACCTGGTAGCAAAGGCACATCATCAGCAGAGTTTTAAAATATCTGGTTTATGCATGTATGAGATGTACTGCAATGATCCTGACAAAAAGGTTAAAAAACCTCTGAAGAAAGTCCCCATTAGTTGACCTCTGCAGATTGTGCATACAAAAGAATTAAGAATTCCATCTGGGAACTCAACAGATCTAATGATCCAATTAAATGTCAACCTTTTAACTCTTAGAAGATCACTAAAAAGTTCTGAAACTATTATGGCCCTATGACTGCTTCAGTCAAACATTGGAATCCTATGATATAAGAATCATTATCTGCCATATTTGCACCATATATTCTAGATAAAAGGATCTTCATGTAATTAATCACCATCAAACCCTGTCAAAGGCAAAACATGTAATTGATCCTTCACGAAAGGGTTGGGGCTTTGTGGGGGATGGAATCAAAGGCTTATCTTACATTTAAAATGTAATAAATAATTTTGCATCATACCATGCTTAATGATTTACTAAGAAATTTGCCGAAAATTCCCAAACGAACCCATGAAAAGGCCAGTTACAAGATTATTTTATTTTTAAAAACAAAATTGATCATTTCTTAATTAGAAGACTCTGAACATTCATACTACAAACAAATATAAACAATAAAGCTAAGTATTGTGCTTCTCAATCTGCTGATCAAAAGTGGAACAAAAAGATGGAAAGGAAAAGTCAGGGTATACACACAAGAAATCGTAAATCCATCAAAACGCCCCCCCTTCTCTCTGGATGATGAGTGTCCTCTTTTGCTTATTCACCGGGAATTATTTTTATCGTCAAAATATCTTTTCCTTTTTAGTCCCTAGCAACAATTTGATTTATGTTCCTCAGTCAGGTCAACAATTTTGCAGAATTATTTTGAAAGGATATACTAAATTGTCAATTAGTTCGAAGCAGGAAAAGGAGAAGAGATACTGATAAAATCTCTGGTGAAGGATTTGATGAGTTTCTTCCTCCAAGCGAGCAAAATGCTGGTGGTACAAAATCTGGAGAGATTGGATTAGTGGCAGAGGAAGAAGATGAGTTACCATTATGGGAAAGATTCAAAAGACAATGAAATAACCGTATCTTATTTTTATTCCTGCACCTCCAAATTCCCATGATGTAGAAGGTCTTTAAGCCCTTTTTGGGCATCAGGAAATCTAGGATAGCTACGGGTTTCATCCCTTCTTTCTGCACTAGCTAGTATTTCAATGGTAGTACTATTTACTTTCCTACTGGTGAAGCATGCAAGTTTCAGGTCATTATATCTATTTTGGTCTATCTAGTTTTGTGGGATTTTAACTTGTATCCTTCTCACTCTGCTTGTTTAATACACTATTTTTTGCAATTCTCTACCTTCACAAGAACATTATGTTGTAGATCTATAGGTCCGAGCTCCCATTCGAGGTAACCTTTCATACAAGTTTTACTAATAGTTCCATTCAATCTTAAAAGAACCTAAAACTAAGAAAGAAATGAAAAAGGAGAAAATCTTGAACATAAATTTTTCTTCTTTTTTAAGTTTCAGAATGATGGTAATGAATAATGAATCCAGCTAGTGGTGTTACAAACAGTGCTTGTTGGACCGGCTGCTGCCTGCAGCATTTGACGGGACCATAAAGCAAAACCAGCAGCATCAGCATCCTGTCTGTCCTCTGCAATAATTTTTTACCTAAAAGCAAACTAAAGCAAGAACAACAGTAGCTCAAAAGGCTATGCAAATCTTCTAAAAGAAACCACAAACGCTCGTTAAAAAAGAAACCTATAAACAAATCTATCAGATTCTTTAAGAAAACATGTGAAATAAAGTTCAGTTCAGTCTTCCCTTAAATCGTGCATCAAATCCCACCATTTAAAACCTTATCAGTCAGTCACCCAAACAAGCAAAGAATCATCAGCAGTACACCAAAAATCCTATCCCTTCTTCATTAAGATTCAAAAAGTTTAACATTAATATACAATCTTGGATTTTCTTGTTTCAGAAACACTCCTGTCACATCTGATCAGCCATGGGTCACTTCCTGATCTTCTCAGCTCTGTTTCTCATACTTCTTCACAGATCAGTCCCAGAAGTTCTTGGCCATGGCCAAGCCCAATTAACCTGCAGATCCTACTGTGGCAACCTGACTGTTGATTACCCTTTTGCCATTCAATCCGGTTGTGGCCATCCAGGCTTCAGGGATCTCTTGTTTTGCATCAATGATGTTCTAATGTTCCACATCAGTTCCGGATCATACCGGGTTCTAGACATCGATTATGCCTACCAATCTCTAACATTACATGACCCTCACATGTCTACTTGTGACTCAATTGTGCTAGGAGGCAGGGGAAACGGCTTTGTGGTGGAAGAATGGAGGGTTCCATACTTAAATCCATCAAAAGACAACGTGTTCATGCTAATTGGTTGCTCCCCAGATTCACCTTTGTTTGAAGGATTTCCAGGGAGACACATGCCATGCCACGATATCTCAGGGATGGGATGTGATGGGTACTATGAATGTCCTGCTTGGAACATAGTTGGTCCGAAACGGCTGGGCTCGGTATATGGGTCAGGCCCACCAGAGTGTTGCTCTGTTTCTTTTGAGGCAGTCAAGGCCGTGAATCTCTCAAAACTTGGTTGCCAAGGGTATAGCAGTGCATATAGTCTTGCACCGCTGAGGGTCTCTGCCGGGGCCGAGGGATGGTCTTATGGGATAAGAGTGAAGTATTCTGTTCAAGGAAATGAAGTGTTTTGCAAGGCATGTGAAGCAACCGGTGGTTCTTGTGGATTTGATGTTGATGCAAATGCTGATTTGTGCATGTGTGGTACCTGGAATTCCACATCCAATTGTGACTCAAGTAAGTGATTTTATTGTTGTCTTTAATTATATATCTCCTTTATCAAGAACCATATGCATTCATCGATTGTTGGTTGTTGTTTTTGGTAACTATCTCAATCTCAAGTCTTCGATCTTGACAAATGATGACTTTTGTGAAATGCAGTTCAATCAGCATCCAACGGGATAAGATGGTCTTTGATGAAAGAATTAACAGGTAAATTCAATCAATCTATGCATTTTTTTTCTTTCTTTATTTTTTTGACTTCAAACTAAAATAATTAACAGGAAATTCAAAATATTTTGTAGGGTTCTTATTGTGCCTAAGTATTTGGAGAAATCTCCCAAGACTTCATCAGTTCTGATCAGAGATCCCCAAATGTCCTTTTCTTGCCATCTGCAAACATATTGGAGTGAGGGTTTGAGCTTTGTTTGGAAATGTATTTGTATCATTCAATTTTGGATTAGGTAAATACCTAATTTTTGGAGATGCGTCGTTTTCTTTTTTAGGGTTGCGTATAGACAATGAACATGAGTTTTAATATATTTTTCAATGAATTTATTAATTATTAAATAAATTCTAAAATAAAGAAAATGTATAAGCTCAATGTATTATATAGTAAAAAAAGGGTGACTTAATTGATTTATTTTGATCATTTAATATCTAAAATATAAAAATTCCATGCATTTAATTTGATGAAAAAATGTGTAATTTATCAAATATTTTAGGATTTGCTTTCAAAATGAATTTATTTTTCATAAAGAAAATTTTGTTGAATAGTTTTAAATGAATATAGATTTAAAATCAGACTAATGGCTGGGTTTAAAAGGACTTTATTTGATTGGGATGCTAGGAGGGACTATTTGGGGGGAGTAACAATTTACATTGTTTGGTTGGAATGGGGAGATAAGATAACATGTTTGAATGTCTTTTTACTCTTTCGTAAGTTTTTGTTTTTGTTATTATTTCTTCCCATTCATAATATTATACTGTTTATTGTTTAAGGATTTTTCTATCACAACATTACCCACAAGAAACAAGTTTACAACTCTTTAATTACTTTTGAATTGTATCCCAAATCCTCTTCTTCTTTCCTCCTTTATTTTCTATTTTCTTCTCTTTTCTCTCTCCTTTATATGGTTGGTTAGTTTGAAAATTGGGATGTGTAATGTAGTTAATTGTATTGAAAAATGTTCAAAGTAAATCTGACAAAGAAAGGGTAAAATAGGTAATAGAGTTATAATTTTTGTCTTGAATTGTATAAACAACAATCATAAGACTCTTCCTTAAATGACATTCTTTTTTAAACGGACCGAATATCATTTAAGGTCTTTACACAAGTAGTATAAAGAATATAGTTTGATTTAGTCAAAATATGAGAAAAAAAAAATTATTGGTCAATCAACCTATAAAATTAGAGTAAGAAAATACTCATCAAATTTTGTAAAATATAAATATGAAACAAGATTGAAGGCTTAAGGTTATCCCGATCTTAAGTTCTGTCCACTGATCAATATAACTTTTCCCTCTTGTTTTCCATTGAATCAAATAAGAAAATTATGTCTCTTCCTCTTTATAGTAAACAAAATAAAAAAAAATACAATATATCCTTTATTGTAAGTAAGTCGTTGGCTATTACCTTTATTTTTTTTCCTTTTGTGTTCCTTAAGGGCATCACTAATTGGATGTGCCTGTGGGCATTACAAATTAGAGGTGTCTACGTGAGTGTTCAAGGTGGAATGAAGAATTATACCATTAGGGAAGGGTGTCTATTGAGATGCCTAGATGTGTGATCGGGAGAGAGAGTGAGCATGAGGTGCATAAATATCCATCGATGCCTCAACTCAAAAAAGTAGGAGAGAGAGTGTACAAATGGATCCTACAAGTTTTATTGTTTTTTCTTCTTTTTCCCCCTAATGTAATGTTCCTTAAGGGTATGACTAATCGGAGGTGGCTATGTGAATATTTAAGGTGGAGTGAAAAATTATGGCTATGGAGGTACCTAATGTGTGATTAGGAGAGGGAAGGGTGCATAAATATGCACTGATTAACTCAAAATGCAGAAGAGAGAGATTAAGAATGGATCCCAACACTTCTAATGTTGTAGCTGTTTTTTTTTTTTAATTCTTCTTTCTTTTATTCACTAAAATGTCAAAAAAAAGGGATCACTTTTGCTTTCTTTCCTATTCCAACTTTTTTTTTTTTAATTCAGTAACATAATATTTATTTGCTTTCAAGAAAAAAAAACACTCTTTTTTTTGGAAAAAAAAAGAGATTCTTTTTTATTATATTTCCACACTTCTTCCCTTTTTTCTTTTTTAATTATTTTTCTAAAATTTTAAACTATACAATATTTATTCTCTTAATGATTTTTTTAATTTTTTTTTCTAATTACAAGATAATTTTTGAGTTCTAAAAATTAATTTTTTTTTAAAAAAGGAGAATCATGGAATTTTAAAATAGTTTACAATAATTTTTCTCACCTTTGTTTACTTTTTTTTATTATAACCATAATGATTATCCATTTTAATTGTATTTTGATTTTATAAATTATGTACCATGTCTTTCAATAATAAAATTTATTAGTTTGTATATTATTTTATTTATAATTATTTTTACAAAATTAAATATTTTTAAAATATATTATTTTTCAATAATAAAATAAATGTTAAAAAAAAAAAACCTTAATGATTTAGTAAATGAGTTGACAGGTGAAACTCGTATTCGACATTTTTGAAAGGAGAAAGATTGAAGGATAGTACATGACATAAAAGTGTCTTTATTGATTTGGGATGTCTACTTGAAATAATAGATTATAAAAGATTAAATATAAAAAATAAAAATATTTTAATTTATTATTTTATGAAAAGTTACATTCATTAAAATTCATCAATTTAAAAAAAACAATAATCATGAAAAAAAAAAAGTTCATTGAACATAATAAAAAGAAAAGATCATGTTCTTATATAAATGTTATATTCATTTAATATGAAAGATTATATTAATTGAATTTGAGTAAAATTGTTTCATTAATTTCTAAAATAGATGACTATTTAAAATTATAATATTTCAAAATTCTTGAAACCTTTTTTGATTTTGGAATTTCTATTTTAGATATATAATTATATATAGTAATAAATATAAGTTTCACACCGTTTAAATTTTTTTAGCCGTTTTGATTGATGAAGACTTCACTGGACAATTCATAGTTGGGAAGTCAATGCAATCCAAGTTTAAAAAAAATAAAAAAAAGGAGAGAGAGAGAGGCATTACCTTTTACCATCAAACGGCCCCCTACTCCATTGCGCTCCCTGCCCACGCCCACCCGCCAACGTCGACCATTTTAATGTCACTATTGCCATCCTTATGTCCTTATTTATTTATTTATTGTTTTCTCTTGATTTTTTTTTTTTTTACCTTTTCTCATTAATATTTTAAAAATTTATTTTGTTCAAATCATTAATATCTTTGTACTTTAATGTTACGGAACATAATACTTGTGAAAAATGCAAACAATTTTAATAATTTTTTTTAAAAAAAAAATTCAAAATTAACTTGAGCTCCATTTGTTTATTTTTTATTATCAGCAATTTATTAGTTCATGATTTTTTATAACAAGGTTCAATATTTAATATTTCAAAAAAGAATTTAAATTGTATTAAATTTTTAGGATTATATGTATTATAATTTATGAAATACAATCATTCTATTAATTTATAAAAAAATTATAACAAAAATTTTTATTTTTATTTTTATAAAACAGGTGCATAATTTTTTATGTGTAAATAATATAATTTTTTAATCTTTAACTATATTAAAAATTGTTTATAATTTAATTTCTAGTTCCAACCGGGAACGTTCTAAATCACCTTCAGTAACTTTTGTAAGATTGGAATTTCAGGTCAGTTGTCCGTAAAGATTTTCCATCATTGTTGGGATTAGACAACTACAGTAATTCTTGGCTCGATGAGGATATTATTTGCTGAACTATTTACTTGGATGCTAAGGAGATCGTGGATATCCAAATCTATTTACATCGAATCCATATCTAATTCATTTATAAATGAATGTAAATAGATTAGAATTCATTTAATTTTATTCAAATCTATTTATTAATCTAAATTGCCACCCCTTAAAGACAATGATTAATAAAGGACTTAAATGGATAAGAATTGTTTGAATTTAATTTTCTTTTATTTATTTCTACATTTAATTCTCCCATGAAAATTTGATAAAATGTTGAATAAATTGACAATAAATTTCATAATTTCGTAAATGAGGGATTTGACAACTGGAATTTTGACTTAGTTAAAAACCTACTTATAGTTACTGTTGAGTAAACACGGAAAAATCTTGACACAATAAGAAAAAATCTCGTCAAAATTGTTTTCCCATATTTTTTATTTATCTTATTTTTGTTTTTGTTAGGAAATCTACATCGGTGATTCTCTCCTTCCTCCCCCCATTTTGATCTGTCGCCTTCACTATCTCCGTCTACCGCCTCAGAACTTTTACACGCATACAATTCCTATCAAACCAGAAATATTTGGCATTTTCTTTTGATGATTTTCTACCGGCCTTTTAATTCGTCGAATAGAAAGTTTTGACCCATTTCATGTATTATTGAATTGGATATTCTGAGAACTGTTTGAGTATAAATTTCTTGAACTTTGGTTGGAGGGATTGCCCAAATCTTCGTGTTTGTTGCTAGCAGCACAGAATAGCACCATGGCACTTTTCCATACTCACCTTTGTGTCTCTCCGCCTTCTTCTTCTTCTTCAATTAGCCAGTTGAATTCGAATTCCGAGCTCAAAAATTCAATCTTTTTCAATGTCCCAGTTTGTAGAACGACCAAAAGGAACCATCGCATGTTTGTCTCTGCTTTGTCGGATTCTGCTAGGCATTCGTCACCCATATCTTCTTTCAATCAGGTAACATCATTGGCTTCCCTTTGTTTTGAATTTTCCTTTTTGTATTTTCTTCCTTTCGGAATGATTCTGAATGGGCTTTTATTCTTGGTTGATGGATGTAGTTAATTGAGGCTTTGATAAGTGGCGTTGACTTATCAGAAACTGAAGCTGAGGCATCTCTCGACTTTTTGTTGGAAGGTGCTGATGAGGCATTGATTAGTGCGTTTCTTGTTCTGTTGAGGGCAAAAGGGGAAACTTATGAAGAAGTAAGTGCTGTCTTGTTTTTGCATTTACTATGAGAACCTATAAATGGAGCTGCAGAACACGATCTGTACACTCTGCACGTGAGTTTTAGTGTATGGTGCCATCTAACTTTTCCGACAATCAGCATTTAGTGATACTATTTATTGTCAAGTTATTGAGCTGTATACTTTTCGAGAAAATCTTGTTACTGTTGAGCAGTTTGTTTATTCGTGACTCTACTGTATTTTATATTATCCAAACATGTTGCTTAAGGTGTATCTGCAATTGCTCTACTTTCATCTCGCACCATAGTTTTTTATGGCTTTTGATTTTTTTTTTTGAGAAATCATGTTGAAAGATGGTAACTTGATATGGGTTCATAAGTAGATTGTGGGATTGGCAAGAGCAATGATAAAACATTGCAAGAAAGTTGAAGGTTTAAATGATGCGGTGGACATTGTTGGGACTGGTGGTGATGGTGCAAACACAGTGAACATCTCGACGGGTGCTTCAATCCTTGCTGCGGCCTGTGGTGTTAAAGTTGCAAAGGTGATAGTAAATCTTTCCTTTTAACGCACTGCATTTTTCTTTAGCTTTTTAGAGGTTTTACTGATGAGTAAGGGTTTGCAACAGCAAGGGAGCAGATCTAGCTCTTCTGCTTGTGGAAGTGCTGATGTACTTGAAGCATTAGGGATTTCTCTTGAATTGGGACCTGAGGTTTGTACACAGCTATAAGAATCCAGTAAATTTATTTATTTTTTGCTTTGAAACTTTATACTGCAGTTGTCTACTGAGTACAATTTTAGTCTTTCACAGCCATTTCATACTTCTCCACTTAGAGATGTGCCATGGTAATGCCGTTATGTAAGAATTTTCTATATAAGATTAGAAGGCAGAATCAATATAAGTATGTTAGCTTAATTCACTAAGTCTTTGTCTGCATTTTGTTCAACTGTTTCTTTTAGGAAACTTCTAAAAGAGTTGGAATTGGTAGCCAAATTAGAGTATTAGATGTGAGCTTAATGCCTGCTAATATAGTGAACACTCTGTAATTGCATTTGTTCCATATTTGGTAGGTTCCTGGACTGTTGAACACAGGGGCTTCAGAAATTGTTAGTGACAAAATTTCCATCGAAACAACTAACACTTATAATTGAATCAATTGCCTAATATGTATTGTATACAGAATGAATTATCTATGTAAATTAGTCTTAACTTATCAGCAAAACCAGAATGCTGTATTTTACTTCATGATTTTTCCGTTGAATATGACTGACTTGGTGGCCACTGTTACTGCTACAGGAGGTAAAAAGGTGTTTATGTGAAGCAGGGATTGGTTTCATGATGTCTCCAATCTATCATCCGGCAATGAAGATTGTTAGGCCTATTCGGAGGAAGCTGAAAGTTAAGACTGTATTCAATATATTGGGTCCTATGTTGAATCCGGCAAGAGTAAATTTTGCTGTTGTTGGGGTATACACAGAAGATTTGGTGAGTGTCTTAGTTCTGTGTAATTGGAATCGCAGAGTTTCTTGGGATTATTGATTGAACCTTGGCAGCCTCTTGGCTCGCTAGGATATTTTTATGCTTTTAAAATCTCCAATACTTGTTTCTTTCTTGTGTGGTTTGTTTCTTTGCCCATCTAGTGAATACGCTATAAGGAGGATACTAATGTTATTGTTTACAACTGGTCATCGGTTCTTTTTCTTCTGATAACTTTCATTAGCTAGTTCATAAGTTTCATCTAAAGTCTGTTTGTGGGTGAAGTGTGGTTTGTAGTGCTAGACTAAAGAAGAAACGTTTTGTTATGTGATAGGTAGAGAAAATGGCGAAAGCGCTTCAAAAGTTTGGCATGAAAAGGGCATTGGTCGTTCACTCAGATGGCCTAGATGAGATGAGTCCCTTGGGTAACATTGAGTTCTATCCTGCCAATAATTCTCCCTTCATTACATTTTTTTCTAACTTTAAGTTAAGACAATGGAACTTAATTTTATTTCTATTCCTTTTGTTTGTGTGAACAGGACCTGGGCTTGTTCTTGATGTTTCTCCGCAAAAGATTGAGAAGTTTTCATTTGATCCTTGTAAGTACCTGCTCTTCTGATCCTTGTAAGTTTTCATTAGTATTTATTTCTACGGTGATATCACACACCATCGCCTGCATATGTCCATGGGATGAGTTTAGGAGTGAGATTTTGTAGGCAATTGGGATATCATTCTGCTATTTCTTACAACTAAGTTTTAGTATTGTATCCTACATAACTTTAAATAATGGCCAAACGAATTACTTTCACAGTGGACTTTGGGATTCCTCGATGCACTTTGGAGGACTTGCGAGGTGGAGGTCCAGATTACAATTCAGAAGTACTAAGACGAGTACTATCTGGTGAGGGAGGGCCAATTGCTGATGCATTTGTAAGTTTTATTTTTATTTCCTTTCAAATGACTAACCATTATATGACCCAATTCACTTGATAAAAATAATACATACATAAAAAAACAAGCTCAGTAATTGGTTCTGAAACTTTTGCATGTCCTTATTGATCTAAATCATGTTCCTGTTTTGTTGTTTTATCAAAATTGTACAGGTGCTAAATGCTGCAGCTGCCATCTTGGTTAATGGCCTTGTAGACAATCTGAGTGAAGGCGTGGCCTTGGCTCGCAAGACTTTATTATCTGGAAAAGCTATTAAAACGCTCGATTTGTGGAAAGATGTTTCAGATGTAATTTTAATGACCTAACTTGATTATGCTGTAATATTGATAATTTGGCATCACCTGACCATGTTGTGTTTCTCTTGTTTCCAGAAGGTGAAAGGAGAAGCAAACAGAACTCTGGTATCTTCATGACATTTCATGGCGAGGATAGTCCAAGACATGAAAGATTCAACTCTAGCACAGATGGTTAACTTAAAGATTTCAGGACATGAAACTCTGTGTAATTATGAGAATTATTTTAGCAGATGAAGAAGATTTCTAAAGGCTTTTATATAGCACCTGATTAAATGGCTCAGGCAGCCTTCAGTGTAGTTTCATCTACTGCCTGGAAGGATTTTGGAGTTGCTTTAATTACAAAAGAATGAGGCCGTGGGAGTTCAATGTCTATGGGATGTTGGATTCTTAGTGAAAAATTCATTCAAATCCTTGTATTTCTTCTGTATGACTATGTATCATAACATTGGAATAAAACTTTATTTATATAACTCCCTGTTCATATCCTTTTGAAATGTTTCGAATATTTGGTCTGCTAGTTTAGCTACACTTGAAATGTTTTGAATATTATGTCCAGTCTGTCTTTCTAGTTTAGTGATATAATTGGGATCGGATTGAGTTAGTGACAATTGAAATTGGAAGGTATTAAATTTGAGACATTAAGAGAGTAAATCAACATTTCGGGGTATAGGAAGTTTTTTCATATTCGAGACAAGGGTAAATCATTCTTGAGACATGATGGAGGTAAACAACTGTTGCTCAGGAAATAGGGATATAGAGAGGGTAGTAGGGAGAATGGGTGCCAGAAAAGGACACAAATTCTTCAAGATCCTGAATTTTTCTAAGACATGTGATAGCAAGATGAAACAAAGAAACTAGGTCTCATGATATGACTTCCATAAACCAAAGAAATTGGACTTTGATATGATCTTTTTCAAGTTTAACATCTGCTCATCAAGGCATATTTTACACAAAGGAAGTGACCCTAAGAAAGATTTTAATCTGCTTCTTTTCCTCTTAATGCTCCTCCTACTCTAGCTGAACCGTTTTCTTTGGTATGCCACCTGCTTCAGTGAGCAGGGGAACAAGTTCACTTCTCTGATGTTTTGCCATGACATCTGCAAGTAAACAAATTGAACCAAAAGTGGGAAGATAAATATTCCAGTGGATGGTGCCTATATATTCTGATTCAGTAGGATCATGAACTTTCCTAACAAGAGAGAAGATTCTCACCGTCGCAGCCACCAATATGTTTGCCCCCTATAAAAACATTTGGTACCGTCCTCTGGTTGGTCCACTCTGCCAGAGCCGTCTGAATAGCATCTCCATCACCTTCAGGAATCAAAAGAAGAATATATGTGAGTAATGAGCTGATGGCTTTCATCATGAATCATGATGCTGTCAAAAATCAAGATTCTCTCTATTCGGTTGAGGATATTATTGTTGCTATTAGAACATAGTTCTACACTTACTTTCCTGATTAAGTTCGAGAATTTTGTATGTTGCACCAATCTGGGAAAGCAGATTCTTGACCCTTGTACAATATCCACAATAAGTTTTACTGCAATAGAATTACACAAACCAAAATATGTTCAGAACAATCTGTTGAAGACATAGAAATCAATCTCTAATTTCGCTAGCTGTAGGTCCTGTTTGGAGTTCTTAATGATCTTTTAATTTCTTTTTTAATCTTGTTGAGCATCAGAAAAAGGAGACTCTTCAACAAATTAGAGGGGGTATCTCCATTCAGAGAACTCCACAAACTGTAAATACTCTCTGATCCCATCCAGTGCTTGACAAGTTAATCTTTTCATGGCTGATTTTCCTTCCACTCATGATAAAGAGTTACTGAATTTTGATCAACATTTTACTTCACCCCAATCCTCTTGTTTTCCCTCATTTCTTTGAGGACTATTGTCAAAAAGGACCTCAAGAAACGGAGAAAAATCCTAACTCAGGCTCTCTTAGATAATTGTAATACCAAATTCTGTGATTATTTGATCATAAAATTCTAATCACTTGAAAAAGATGAACAACTTTCCGGCATCAAGAAAGAATAACTTCAGCGCACAACATAAACATAAGAAAATCAGTCGCAAAATCTTCCTCCCAATATAAGAACACCAATCTCGGTAGTCCAAGAAATTAAAGAATTTCACAATTTTCATGGAGAAATAACAATCATCAAATAGAAAAAGAAAGCTCAAGACAAGTGGGCAGACCTGAAGACCACAACAGGGGTTGAATTCACAATCTCCTTAGCTTTAGAAAGAGCCATTTCTATCTCCTCCTTACTCATCTTGTTTGAGCTGAGGATCGATCCCATTCAGAACAAAAATTTGTTCTTGATATACACAAGCAGGACGCAAGCTGAGAGAAGGACGCCGGGTCAGGACGATATTCGCAAGAACAGGTGTTGAGATTTGGCATCTGCTTCGTGTTCTTGGGTTTTCGAAGAGGTCACAAGTGGCTTTCAATCCCTTCTGCCAATTCCAATTTTTTTCTATTTTTTTATTCGAGGGAAAAGGGGCCTGGCTGGGCCGCTGGCCGTTCCTAGACACGTCAACCGGGTCAGAGTCTCTCCTTATGGGTATCGGATTCGGATAACGATTAAAGAACGATACGCCATCAAGATGTTAGGGCAAATGATTTTGGGAATTTTGAAAAATCGCCTGAACGTTTGGGTCTGTTAGTTTGGGCATTACCAATACTTAGCCTATCCAAGTTGATCCCCTTTTTTTAAAGTCATTAAACTACAAAGTTAATTAATTTAACCAGTATAATTTAAAATTTTAAATAAATTAGCCACTCTCGTATGTTTAATTCCAATGAATATTTTTGTTTATCATACTTCTCATATATATAATACAAAAATTTTGTTTATTTTCAAAGAAGATTCAAATTCCATATATTTCATAGCCTCATCTTTTTATAACTTCATGAATATGAGAAATAATTATTTTATTTCAGATGAGCTTTTTTTTTCTTTTTCAATTCATAGATTAGATTCTTAGGCTTTGTTTTTTTTAATACTCCCCACACGTTCGAAATTAAATATCCATATTTATATTTTAAATTGTCTGAAAATAAATGTCATAGTTTTTAAATGAATTAAAATCGATAAGCCCAGGTGCCTTAGCCGAGGAATTTAGAATGTCGTCGACATCATCAACAAATTTGAAATCATGGCCTTCTTCTTCAACACAGTGCCTCTCTTGCCCAAAGAGAGGGCGTGTACAGGGCCTGTGCATGTTATCAAGTTGAAGCTTACCGGAAAATTACCGTGTACAAGGCCTATGCACAGAAAATTACTGGAAGAATATAAACTGTTAAATCCAAGAATAAATGTTTATCCAAATAAACACTCACTTGTTACAAATCCAGTCTCCCTTCCCACTATATGTCCATAGTTATCAAGTTGAAGCTTCACCTGGTCCCTTTTGAACCCTTTAACATCCAAGGATTAAAAAGAAAAAGGTTAAAACAAAAGGGGGGAAATAAAAATAAACACATGGGAATTTGGAATCCCATCAAAATGTCAATGAACAAACCTGATGTCTAAGATGATAATAGCAAGAAAAAGAGGGGAAAACAAAGAAACTTGAATGTTCTTAAGAGGTGAAAATCTTGTTTTACCAGGAAGATGAATGATCAGACAATGGCTCTCTGAATCCTCTGTCCAGCCAGAAGAGGGAAAAAACTCTTCAAATCTCAAATGCTGAGAGTTTTTCTTCTCTGCACCTCCAAACATATTTGCCATGTTCATGATTTTATGTGTTAAAGATGGTCTGTGTTGTTGAACAAATTGAACACAAATTATTTATCAGAAACTTGGAAAGAAAAGGGAAAGGATTTGTGTTACAGATCTACAAATGTGAACCAAATATAAAGAAGGAGTAGCTTTTCTTGCAAAAGATGCATTCTTATTCTGAACTTTTTCGAATAAAAAGAAACATAGAAAATGTACATTGTTGTATAATGCACAAAATACAGGAAGAGGGAAGAGGCTATTCCTTTCTTTGCCTTGGGTCCCAAATCACTCCTTTGCATTACAAGATCATATCTAAAAAATACAAAATTAAAATCATAAAAATATACTAATTACATGGTTAATAAAAAAGAGTTGATTATAGCAGTTGTAATTGTAACTCTTAAATAATAGATTAATACTCTTATAAATGAATTTCTTAGGCGAGATGACTGTAAGCTTAGGTAACAGTAATAACTAACAAGCAATTCAGAAGATGAAAAGGTTCCATGCAATAGCCTTTCTTATGTATAAACAAAAAAAAAGGTAATCAGTAGGAGGAGAATCGGGCACAGTTTTCCGCTCCAAAATCAGATTTCTACTTCCAAAAAAAAAAAAAAAAAAAATCTATACAAACAAAAAGTACATTGTGAGGCCGCCGATTCGCAGTCTTCTCTTGTCAAACACAGCTCTGAAAGACTCCCGTTCTGCTTGTAATCCTTTGTGGAACATGCTATGGTTCTTTGATCTGTCCACATTACCGGATGATGGCTTTTCTTCTTCAGGTAAGGCGTTTGATTTCTGACAGTGGTGAAAACAACTTTGATCAGGTTATAGATACAAAGAAGACGAAGAGAAGAGAAAACGTTTGACAAAATAAGAAACCCTGATTGAAATTTACATTGAAATTGTATAGGAAACTTAATTTGTAGCCAGGTTTAGAACCAAAAATAGCTGAAATCTTACCGAATTGTATCCTGCACCGGGACCAATCACCAAAGAGAATATGTTTGCAGTTTTTGTAGCAGCTAT